>JAAAKG020136672.1:0-13125 GCA_010014905.2 Druon quercuslanigerum
TTTTAAACAAATGATTCTTATTTAAATAATATAGAGCATAGGTTCTAAGATAACGAAATACTAAATATTATGTGGCTTGGTGTGAGAGTTTCGAAGAATCTAGACTTTTCGACAAACATATGACTAGACGCAATTGAATAATTATTAGTTGTTCAATTAATTGCAAAATATTTTAAGCAAAAAATATTATTTTTAAAATTCTTTAATTGTATCAATAATTGTATAAAAAACATATCATGATTTAAAGAGAAAAAATGGTTTGAAAAATTGCTAAGTGTCCTTTAGAAAAAAATATTGCTCTCAAGTATCCGTTAATTGCAGCATTAATTGCTGAAAAAAATAATTTTCTACAATTTACAGAGAACAAAATTATTGCAAAAATTGCTAAATGTCCTTTAGATAAAAACATTGTTCTCAAAATCCGTGAATTGTGCCATTAACTCCTAAAAATAATTA
The DNA here is from genome assembly GCA_010014905.2 of Druon quercuslanigerum. Classification (NCBI taxonomy): domain Eukaryota; kingdom Metazoa; phylum Arthropoda; class Insecta; order Hymenoptera; family Cynipidae; genus Druon; species Druon quercuslanigerum. The sequence continues at coordinate 457 of JAAAKG020136672.1, forward strand.
TTTTTCCCGGTACACAGGAGAACAGTGAGTCACATGTCCAGATTCCTACCTTACCATCATTTTTTTTATTTCCTCAGTTCATTTCACACGAAACGCCACATCGAGTTAAAAATTAGGAATAATAAATAAGACGCACTGAGAAAGGTGGGTCTGGCCCTAAATTTTTGCAATGATAAAAAAAATTTGTTGTGAATAGTTTTGATTATTTTTTTGCTTTTTTCATAATTATTCTAATTTAGGACCACACCCACCTTTCTTAGTGCTTCTTATTTAATATTCCAAATTTTTAACTCGATGTAGTGCTTCATATGAAAATAAGTTAGGAAGTAAAAAAATTTGCATGCAGATAGGAATCTGGCCACGTGCCCCACTCGTCACATGGCCTTAAACAAATAAAAAAAATTGCTCTCAACATTCTTTAATTGTATCATTATTTCCAGAAGAACATTACTCTTCGCGATTTTAGGGAGAACTAATTGTTTCGAAAAATTAAGATTTATCATCTTTGTATAATTTATCCCAAATAGAATAACATGGGCGCTATTTTTTAAAGCTTCGTTTCCCTGTTTTCTGCCGGTTCTCCCGGAAAATATTCGTGATTTCTCCCGGGTTATAAAAGAAGTAACTCTTTTTGTAAAACCCACAGTTTTTTAACATATATTATCAATTGCCAATTAATAATTTGAAATTGTATATAATTGGCTAATAAAGAAAAATACAGAGATGCGTTTTATGGTACAACAGCGCGGTTACGTCTCTGCATTTTTATTTACTAACATGAAAATATGCAAACTTAAAAATTCATTAACAAACCAATTATATAATATTATGTTATAAATGTTTTTAAAATAATATTCAATAATTATTAATTTCGAATTGCAAGAGCCTTAAATTTAACAAAAGTATACAAACGATTTCGGAAAATTAAATTAGAAATAGGAGTTGAATTGTATAATTTCTAATTCGTAGCGCAAAAACTAAAAAAATTTTAAATATGACAATATCAGAAGATTAAAAATTAAATACTTTAAAATTCCAATGTTGGAAAGCTGATTAGACAACTTTTTCTTAAATGAAAAAATGAATTAAATTATTCTTTATAAAAACTTTCGAAATGAATATCAATTTTGAATGGGAAACGTTAAAAATGAAAACATTTCTACTGCCGAGCGTTAAAACATAAACAAATGCGGACTTCATTTAAATCAGAAAAAAAATTTAGTAACAAAAAATTGTGATATTAAAACTTTCTTGCACTCAAACCTTATAAAATTTCTATTATTTAAAGAAAATTTAAATCGCTTATAAATTAATAATTTTTAAATTTATAATCACACTTTCCAAAATGTAGCCAATTCAATTTTAATTGCAAAATTAAAACCTATAAAAGGGCAAAATCAAAATTTTAACGTTCATCCATTTACTAACGTATCAATTTCAGAAAGTTTAATTTTGATCCTTTTTTCTTTCCTGAAAAATTTTTTGATATAAAATCTTGCGTTATAATTATTATTCATTCTAGAAATTTTTAAATAAAATATTTTTTAATTTGTACCTAATTATTTGTTTGAGTCTTGAACTAATACTCGTAAATTTTTTAAATGTTACATTGAAAATTATAATTGAGATAAAGAATACAAAACAATACTCATTTAATATGATTTCATTTTTGTTTAAATTGTACAATTTTAAGCTTTTCAATCCGAAATTGCTTTATATTTATTGATATTAACAATAAATACTGAATAGCGAAATGGCCTTAAAGTTTTGAACATTTGAATTTAAAACTAAAATATTGTAAAATTAAAAATTCTAAACCTTCAAAAGTTAATCTAAAAATTAATTTCAGAAAAGATTTTATTTTTAAGGCCTCAAGGATGTAAATATTTTAGAATGACACATTCTGATTATAATTGTAAATTTAAAGTATAGAAATTTTTAAGGTAATAAATAGATTAGTAATTAGTATCATATCATATAGTATTAGATAAAATTTGAAACGACTGGATAAATTTTTTTATTAAAAGATGTGATTTTGTGAAATCAAAAGTCGATGTCATTTTCACCATTCCAAACTGGAAAGTTTTAAATAGTGCGATAAATGTTGTGAACCTTTGAAGTTTAATTATTCTAAACACTTCTGTACTTCTATCCTATTTATTTAGAAACTTCCAAGAATTACAAAATTTGTGAATTATGAATAATGTTAAATATCCCGGTGTAATATTTCCCTTTCAGCATTATCCTGCTATTTTTTCGTGCAAGTTTCTTTTACCTTTCTCCTGGTTCTCCTGGATGGGTGGCCACACTGATAATTTATTTTGAAAAAATTTCAAAAAATACAGTATTTGCATGAATTTGAAAGAAAACTAACATTTTTCATTTTTTGGGCATTTTCCGGTGAAAATAAAAGTAGGTTGTAGGGGTCAAAATTAAAGGTTATCGGGTCGGAACTATTCCTTGAATATTCGTTAAGGGATGCTATACTTTAGGTCAGAAAAAGTTTATAACAAGTACTTATTTTTTCCATTTTTTTTTTTTTTGAAAATCGAGCATTTTTCATTTAAAACTTCATATTAGTTTCAAAAGCCGGGAAGAACAGGTTAACGTTAAAAAAATTATGATATTTCTTTATCCAGTAAACAATCAACATTGGGGCGGGGGCATCACTAAAAATCGTGAGTGGAATTTTTGCAGGTATAAATTTGGATCACCCTAATGTGAAAATTACGGTTTTTAATATTTCACACTAAGATCTCCCAAATTTAAAAGTCTGAAAAAGTTCTTAATTATAGCCCTTTGGGTGAATATTCTGTTCTAAAGAACTGTAATAGAACTTGAGTTTTATCTCAGACAAAAATAAAAAAAAAGTGTTGAAAATTTGTTTGAGTTTGAATTTCTCGCCAACATTTTTTCGGAAAAATCATGCACGTTGAGAATTATTGGAAAAAGTTCTAAAATTTTTTTCAATTTTTTTCTAACTACAGAAACACAGTAAATCCCAGAGATATTATTTTTCTGCAGTTGGATAAAAACGCTCTAAATAATTCAAAACGACAATTATCCGTCGGCAGATCATTTTTATCACGAGGAGGATAACAATTATCCATTGTCAAATAATTGCAGTTTTCAATTGTTTGCAACATTTTTATCCAACTTTAGATTAATAATATCCCTGGGATTTACTGTAAAAATAGAAAAAAGAGCAAAACAAAAAATGGACGCTATCCCCCCTAACTCATACAATATGACAATATTCTGAATTTTTTTTTTTTGTTATTGCATGCTTTTAAATGGCGGACTCAACCTTTGACTCCTTTTGAATATTGTAAAGACTATAAAATTCCATAAATTGTTTAATTCTCTGAACCTACTTGTCAAAACCTTCTTATAATTTTTTAAATCAATTCATATCTAGTGAAGTTAAATAAAACCTAATATTCTAAGCTTTGAATATCCTTTTAAATTACTGAAACTTTCGATATTCTGCTGAATATCTGTGAAATGCGTTTAGTTTTTCTTAAAATCCTTGGAAATATTTAGAAGTCGTCTGAAATTTTTTGGAATCTTTGCAATCATTTTATCTTAACCCAAGAAACTTGAAAATGATGAATAATCCACCTTAAAAAGGTGCTGTTTAATTTATGGATGGCCCCTTGTAGAGAAATTTAGCTGAAAATTTTTTATAATATTTTGAAAATACTTTGTCGCTGTATTTTCAAATAAATATAAAAGAATATGGCTTTGATTAAAAATAGTAAAAAGTGAATAATGAAAATAAAAATGAATATGTCTTTACAGATAGTCTTCGCAGATACGTTAGAAGACAAAGTTTCTGCTTCACAAAGAACTTTAGGTGAACAATTGAGTGATGTACATTTTAAGGAATCCTCTGATGTTGAGGCTAGTATACAATAATACTTCTAAATTTCTAAATACTTATTTAGTTACGATTATTTTCAAAATTTTAATATATTTTTGTTGTTTTTTCTCACCAGGATGCAGCTAAAGCTGTAAAAGTGAAAAAAATGAAATGGGAGCAAATAGTAGAGAGATGTACGTCAACTGATTTTAATCAAGAATTTGCAAACAGTTTTGTAACTAAAGAGATTGCATGTGATCAGTGTTATGATGAAGTCGAAGATGCTAAAGATATTCAGGTACTTCAAAAAATATTTTTCTTTAATCACAATATATGCAATTTTTAAATTCGGTTTTATAAATGTATTGATACATTATTAAACCTAAAAACTTAAGATTTAAATTTCACATTAAATATCACTATTGCCATAAATAGTAATTGTTGAATGTTTTTTATTTGTATTTTAGTATGTAAAACTTAATTTCATTAGTAAAGACAATTCTATATTATAGTGAAAAAAACTCCTAATTTTTGAATATTTTTATGCATACCTAATATATTCAAAAAAAGATATTTGACATTCTAATGCATCATAACAAAATTTTTTAATTTATTGAAATAACGAGCATAGAAGCAATATTTAAAACATTTATAAAAGGGGTAATTTATACACGATCATTGGATTTAAATATAAAAATAATAATTATTTTTTCTTTCAAGACTGCTGAAAAATGTTGTAAAAAACTAATTGCTGAATTTAAAGAAGAAGCCATAAAATTTAAAGCTCTGGCTAAGACATGCATCGCACAATGCGCTCATGATGTAGCTAAATGTCAAAAGGAGCTGACAGATATTGAAAACAGGGAACTAAAGGACTATGAAAATGTTGCTAATGATGACACCAAAAAGCCATAAAGTGCAACTGTAAATGTATTAAAATCAATAAACAATTTTAACAATTTAATTAGTTAAAATGACTTTGCTTCCAATCTACAGCTTTTTAAAAAATTTCACCATTCTTTTGAATTTAATTTAGGCATTTCGCATAATACAATGTGCATATTTGCTTTCTTCTCTTCGTAATATGAACCGAAAAGTGCTTGCAGAAAAAAATTATTATTCAGCACATTCCAAAATTATAATGCATACCAAAATTTTAAAGATTTGGACATCTCATCCTCGCTTCTATTCAGGAAATTTTAACCCAAATTAGGGACTTTCAGTGGAACAAAAAAAATCATTTTAGTGTTTATTATTTCCAATGCTTTCAATTTTCAAATTTTTAATCTTTAGAATGGTAAATATTATTATTATTATTATTATAATTATTTGTTTGTACAGAAATCAGTTATTTTTCAAATTAAATTGATTAAAATATTCAAACACAACGTAACAGTCTTAAAACCATAGAAAAAGTTTTAAACTTTTAAATGATGATTGTATATGGCATATTATTTGAATAATTTCTTGCTATTTTAACGAAACATGTTCATTTCATTATCATGGAAATTAGGAATATCTGGCACTTAAGTACTTCAGATCAAAAGGTTTAACGAAAAAGAATTTTTTTCACCAAAATAATTAAATTTTCTGCCGGAAAACATTTTTTTAAATAAGAAATACGTAGTTAATCACATTTTTTCATTTTGCAAGCCACAAAGACATATTTTCTACAAAATAGTAGAATTTTTAACCAATGAATTAATTCTTGTGCAATCCATTGGACTAGCGTAAAATCATTATAAGCTTCGAAAATTGCTTAAAATTAAGATCCGTGGAAAGTCTATGAATTTCTTCGAAGGGTATTTAAATCCTTTATAATCCTTGAACTCTCTTTGAATTAGCTTGAATTCTGTTAAACACCCGCAAAGTTTTCAAATCTTTTGAAGAGTTATAGTGTTTGCTTACAACCGCTAATTAGCACGAAAAGATAATAATTAGTGAATGCAAAATTATTTAATTTAAATTTAAATACATTTACTTTTTATTTATTGAATTGTATGGAAATTGGGAAACGGAAATAAAAGAAAGTGTGGCGAGCATGAGTTTGTTTTATTCTATAAAATACGTTACTAATTTTTGGGCTATTTTTTAAAATCCCTTGTTGATGACCGTAATTTCTAAGACCCTCCCCACCCACCACTTCAAAAGAAATAAAGCTCAAAAATCTTTAAAAACAGGCGACTTTTCAAACATAAAAAACATATTTTAAACAGCGAAATTTTGTTAATTAAGTATTTCTAAAAAAATATTTTCTCCTTTCGTTCCACTAAGAATCAAACTACAGCCGACCGGAATTCGGAAGTTCTTTGGTCTAATTCCGAATGTAGCAGAAGATGTTTTTTCAAAAAATATTTAATTTAACAAATTTGTAATTGATAGCTTTATCTAGTCTGAAATAGACGTTAAGAATTTATGTTATTCTCTGAAGAACAAAATTAATTTTTTAACGAACAGTCGCCTTAACAACCAGATAGTTGAACTATAAAACGCATAGTTAATTTTATAAGTCAAAAATTTATTATTATATATTATATTATATTATATTATATATATTAGATACCCTTGTATTTTTGACTAACTCTCCTAGTCTTTCATCCTCAAAAACAAAGTCAATTATACTGTGGCTATTTCTTTTAGGTCAGATATACATGTGGATCATTTTATGCCTACAGCAAGTATTTGTAATTAACATACTCATTTCTAAGCATAAGCCAACTAATTTATCTCCGTTATAGTTTGTTCTTAGATCCCCAAAATTACCTAGCACTCTTTCTGTATCTCGATTTTGGATGCCAGCCCATCCATTCATATCTCCTAGCAGAATTTTTTTTTCACTATGATCGCAAATATTGATCGTATCATTCAAAGTGTCCCAGAAGGCGTCTTTTACTTCTCTGAAATCACTATCAACTGGCGCATAACATGCTTTGATAAATAATCTTCTGATTCCTACTTTCATTCTAGCCCACAGCAATCTGGAAGATACAAAATCATGATCTCCGAGATGCTGCTTCGCTCTTTCATTCAAAATAAGACGTACTCCTTGCCTACGATAAGTTTCACTATCTACTCCTGACCATATTGCAAATCCGCCTTTCAACAACCCGTTTTCTAGTCCCTGCTTTCGCAGCCCTTTTTCTTTGTTTCAGGTACACATAAAATGTCTACTTTCTTTACGTGCACAGTTTTTCGTAATTTTTTTAACTTGAGATCATTCACCCCCCTAGCATTCCATACACCCAGTCTCCATTCGTCGCCTGAAACTTGACCTTTACATTTTCCGTATGCATGCCTTTAGTCAATTAAAGTTTCAGTCCTTTCCGAGACTATTTTATTGTTTTTATTACTTATTGTTTAGATTATACGCCCAACTACCACCTTTATGCAATAAGTTTATTTTACGAGTCGAAATCATGGGAGTGGAAACGAGAGAGTCGTCCGATCATAACCTTCTGATCTCCAAAATTAACTTAGGTCGGGGATGGAGAAAAAGAGAACCAAGAAAGCAAAAAACGCGAATTAAAATTGAGAACCTACAGAAAACGGATGTGCGTATAGATTTCCAAAATAAGATAATCGAAAGAATAGGTAAGGCAACTTGGGAAGCGCTTATACGGAATAAAGATATAGAAGGCGCATGGACTATGTTTCGGGATATCATTGTTAGATGTGCGATTGAAGTGTGTGGTACCGCGGTTGTAGGAAGAATGTCTGGTGATGCATGGTGGAATTATGGAATCGCGGCTGCCCAAAAAAAAAGAAAAAAGCGTACAGAAGAACGTTGAGCATGACAGGTCTTAGCGATAAGGAAATAAATAGATGTATAAATGATAACAGACACAAAAAGAGGATACTCAAGCTATTAAGTAGAAAAAGCAAAGATAAAATTAGATCAGAAGAAGAGAAGAAAATACAAAAGGACTTTAAAGTAAGAAAGAAATTACTCTTTAAACCAATTATGGGAATTGAAAGTACAGAATTTGTCAACGAGAGAAATGGCAAAGGGGAAATGCAATATGAGGCAGGCGGGGTTAGTGACGCTTTCAGAGTCCATTTTAGGGGACAATACGGAAATGAAAATATAGAAAGCCACAATGCGATGTAATACACCATGCGTTAGAAAACTCAATTGAGAAAATATGTGTCACTGACGTTAGGCATATAATCAAGAACTTCAAAAATGGTAAGTATTGAGGCTGAAGTGCTTAAACACGGTGTCGAGTACATACCACATAGACTGTGCGAACTAATAAATCTCTGCATCGAAGTAGGAGAAGTCCTAGATATTATCGTGCCAACATACAATAATTACAGAGGAATCAGCTTATAAAGCGCCGTAGTAAAATACACTTAAAGATACTTATTCGTAGGGTAATGAAAATAACAGAAGAAAAGATTTGGGAAGTCCAAAGTGGGTTTGTGTCATTAAAGTCTTGTACGGATCAAATATTTAGCTTAAGGAAAATCACAGAAAAAAGTTTTAGAGTAGGCAAAAAAGTTTTCTGTACATTTGTTGACCTAGAAAAAGCTTTCGACAAGGTAGATAGAAGTAAACTTAGGTAAGTCCTGAAAGAGTACGGAGTAAATGGATGGCTGCTACAAGCTATAAGAACAATATATGTGGGTGGCAAAGCAAGTCTAAGGGTAAATGGGAAATTAAGTGACTGGTTCGATATTATACAAGGCGTTTGACAGGGATGCGTTATGTCTTCATGGCTATTTATATTATTTATGGACAAGTGTTTAAGAATAGCTCTTTTTGAAAAAGAGGGTGTGGATCTCGAAACAATAAGGGTACGTGGGTTAGCGTTCGAAGATGATAAGCTTGTCATGGTAGACTCTACCGAAGATTTGCAAAGAATGTAAGATTGTAAGAAGGTTAATGGTAGAGCAGGGACCCTTGTCAGAAGTAAAGTATATCTAATAATGCTAAAATGGCAATAAATAATTCTATATTTGTACCGACTGTACTGTACGGCAGCGAGACATGGACCTATCAAGAAAAAGATAAGAGAAAAATTAACGCGATTGAGATGAGATTCTTGCGCATAATTTGCGTGAAAACTCTGATGGACAAAGTGAGCAACGAGATAATCTTTAAGGAATGTGGTGCGGAAGAGATGCTAGTTGACACATGGGAAAGAAATCGATTAAGATGGTTCGAGCATGTTGAGAGAATGAAGGATGAACGACGAACGAAACAAGTGTTTCAAGGTAAATTAAATGACAGCGCCATGCAAGATGGCTTTCCTAACATAAAAGATAAATTTTCTACAAATAGATAAATTTTTAACAAAATAGTTTGATCCTTAAACGTATAGATAAAGTTATAATCGAGAAAGGTAAAATTTAAATGAGAAAGTTGAATTTTTAACTAAAAAATATTTTTTCAACCAAATATGGATTTCTTACCTTCTTAAATTCTTTTCGACGCATTTTAAATCTTGAAAAATCTTCAGGAAACATAATTTATTAGTTTAGAAATAAACTAATAATATTTATTTTCTTATTCTTAGATGTCCGAATATAATTTAAGCTTGACTTTCAGGGCTCAAAAAATTCAAACAAATAACTATTCATTCGAAATTTTAATTTTCTCAATAAAATCGAACAAATTGTACTATTGGCAATGCTAGTTAAGGTAAATAATACAAGGTGAAATAAATTAAAGGGGTGAATAATTAATGTGATTTAATTTTGAAGAAGGAAATCGTGTATTGAAAAATTTCACAATAGCACCTTATTCTCATTTTAATAAAGCTGAATATTTCACGCAATTGTTTTCTTTTATTAATCTTTCGTGTTTTGGAGCTTCCATAAAAGATGTCACACTTGTATGGGGGGAGAGGGGGGCAGCCGATTTGTCTGTGACCATTTCACAGAATCCCATTGTCAAAAGGTGACAATAGGGGTTAGGGTATCGAAAATTCGCCAAAAAAGTGTGACATCCTTTATGCAAGCTCCCTTTGTGACGTTTTTAATTTTAAAAACCTTAGCTCAATTAAGCCTTGAATAAATTAACATATTTTAACTCTGAAATTAGCAGTACTTTTTAACTAGCAAACTTTGGAATATGAATATTTCGACAAATATAATTTGTTATTTTCTACCAATCATAATTAGCTACGTTCTTTCTCATTCAATTAGTATAACTTTATTTGCGAATAATTTTGAAGAAATAATTTTCTTGGTTTCAAATTATGATATGTCAATTATTTTATAAATTGTAGTCAGTAGTTTATTTTAATAAAAAATATATATCCTTAAATTGAACAAATACTATCGAAAAAAATGCCTGTCATGGGTAAAAGGGAAAAAATCATTATTGAAAAATAGCCTTTTTAAGGTGGGTTTTACTTTTAATAAAGAAAACGAAGTGAAAGAAAGGATTTCTTGAATTTGAACATAAATTTTCGGTCGTAGAACAAAATGTACCATTAAAAAAATATATTTTTGGTGTTTTTCAATATTCTTATACAGCCAAGCAAATTTACATAAATTCACAATTTAAGCAATGATTCGAGAGAAAAACAGATTTTTATTTCTTTAATTTTAGCTTTGTTTAGGCTTCAAATAGTGATAAGTTCTTCATTCTTTCCTAAACCTAAACTTTTCAGATTTAGATGAGATACTTCCGGTTCATCTTTGATCGGATCCGGATTTTGAACTACTTTTTCACCAATCATTATGTGGGATCTCTGCCACTCATTGGCTTTATGTACTTTTCAAGTAAGTTCTTCACAAATCATTTAAAGTTATTAATTATGAAGCTGGAAACTTTATTCACAGGTATTCAATATTTAATATCACCAATTTAAATTCACAAAATTAAAAAAAATAACATAACCGATTGTTTTTACATTCTCTTTATTTATGAGTAAGAAAGAATTATAATTGTCAAAAAATTGGCTGCACGGTTTTTCAACGGATCTCCACATTTTGGGACTCCCTGAATGCAAAAAGTCAAGTTTTCATGGTTGCGACTGCCTATATGTCCGTCCGTCCGTCCATAAACACGAAGATTCTGTAAAAAATGAACGGATCAAATCGAGCTTTGACACACTTTTTTTAGGTCATAATAGAAAGAACAGAGTTCATTAATTAGCCATTTTTAATACAAATTTAAAAAAAAAGCATTTTTAAAAATGTTTGGAACTACTTTTTTTATATATAATAATGTTATGTACGGCTAGTGATAGTACTCAGAAAACCAAAAAATGTATCGTATGGACTCTTTACGATAAAAAGGAAATTGTCAGAACTAAAGCATTTATAAGATTTGAAAAATCAATCGAAAGTCAAAATGTTTAGCCAAACAACTCACGACGTGAAAAAAAGTCATAAGAGGAAAAACATTTGATTCTTAAAGTCCTGCAAGGCAATGATAAGAACTTTTAGTATTTTCTTTGAAAAACGAAAATTCAGATTTTTGTTGCAGAAAAATTAATGAAAAATCGAAAATTCTATTTTGTGATCAAACTATGCAAGATGCGAAAAAAGGTGAATAAACCAAAATAGTGATGTCCAAAAAGATTAAATAATTTGTTAATAATTATTTTTGATAGGACTCGTGGTTTTACTTTTATTCTAGAAAAATAAATTTAAATATTTGGAAAAATTACACAAGCTACGATAAAAATAATTTAACGAAAATTGTTTATTTAAAAAAGACCTACGAATCTATTAAAATCACTTTTGGTACGATGCGTACTTTTGGTTTTAATCATAAAAATAATCATAAAAACGACAAAACTTACAAAAACGAATTGATACGCAAAAGTTGTTTACCTAAAAAAGGGATAAAAATTCTATATAATTTATTACATTCTGATAATTTATGATTTAAATAGTATTAGAATTGTGCAAAATTGAACACCACATCATTCAAACTTTGAAGAAAATGATGCAAAATACCAAAAAAGGTTTTAAAAAGGAAGCATAGATGTTGAAAAATCCTATAAAATTTCTTTTAGTCATTGTTTAATCAGACTCGTGATTTTATTTTTATTTATTGCGAGAAGTATTTAAAAAATCGAAAGTTCCAATATTACGCCAAAAGACGCAGCATACCAAGTAAGAGTGTGGAAGGTGTGTTAAGGAATAGGAAGAAGTTGCAAGAAAAATGTAAACCCTTAGGGGACACATTAGAAGCATTCGTAAATAGACTTATTGTATACTTTGTTGCATTCATTACAAATAATCTAAAAAAAATTTTATTTTTGGCATAACAAGACGAGATAGAGAAAAATTTTGAAAAAAGAATGGTAGTTAGTTCAGAAAATATACATTTACACTTTTTTGGCAAAAATCCAGCGCGCAGCGCGAATGTCACAATGAGCATGTGTTCATCCAAGCCTACAGTGCTTTGAGCAACTTAATCTTTAACTATACTTCATAAAGTAGAAAATTAAGAATAATTATGTAGATGCATATAAATACTGCGATCTAGAAGAGATCTTTTTTATAAAGTTTAATTCAAGCATTTCTAATGCAAAGAATAGATTACGAGCGCGAGACCCGGCAGACGCGCGCCATTATAAGTATTCTTTTCCCTAGCCAAAATTTTAATATTTTTTGAATCAAAATCAAAATAATGGTTGAAGTTCCAACAATGTTGTGATAAACCTGTATTCAAATTACCAACTGTACAGTCTCTTTTATGTTCAGTAAATCTAGTTTTAAGTCTCCTGCTTGTTAACCAATGTAAACTTTTTCACAACATTTGCGTTTTATAAGATATACAATTTCAGACAAATTTTCTATATTATCACTGTCCTTTTTATTGAATAAAAATCTATTGAGAG
>JAAAKG020136674.1:0-13124 GCA_010014905.2 Druon quercuslanigerum
TTATTTCCGTTAAAAGAGAGCACATAATTGAAATTACAGAATTTTCATCAAATGGAAAACAAAATTAATAATAATAATAATTTAATTAATTGATTTATTAATTCTGGACCTGAAAAAGCGTGCCATAAAAATCGATGCGCATGACACATAAGAATCGCGCGAAAAATGAAAGTCGACAATAAATTAATTTAATTCAATTTTTGAATTCAATTAAAATTATAGCATATTTTTATAATTATAATATAAACATTAATAATAATAATATATATAAATATTAGTAAATGTATATAATTGTATACTATCAATATTCTATACACCTGAAAAACATAACGTCCAAATCGACAGATATAAGAAATTAAGAATAATGCGAAACATTAAAATCGCCAATTTCTTCAATTTCTATCCAATTCGGATCGAGATATAAATAGAAGACCGCCGAAGTTTTCCGATCGGCAATCCTGCATCTTCGACCTTTCGGATTTAGAAGACGAGAAGTTGGTTGCGCGCGCAAGTACAGTCACGTGGTACCACTCTACAAGAGCTTTCATTGTGTGCGAGGGTAACTCGTTTCAAATATGGGATCACTGATGGGAACGCCGCGCGAAAGAAGAGAAAAGCATGCCGAAAACCTAGACGAAACCACAGACATATCATACCTTTAAAATTGAAAACAGAAGTTTAGATCAGCTGGCTTCAGTCTGTAGATATCATATACCTAAACTAATAAAGCAAACACTTTCAAACAATTTGTCTCTGAGAACAAAATTTTCGTGCCCCATTAAATTTTACCGAGTCTTATTGACAAAAATCACATACTAGTTCTCATACTGTTCATATTGATTAAAAAAATGATTTGGAACTAATGAACCAACTAATGTTACAAAGAGTACTTTGGAGCGAGCTGTTAGTAGCCGGCTCGTGTTCTTGCTCTCACAGGCAGGTTTCGAACGACTTCTCAAAGCGGAATGAATTAGGGGATTTAATCTAAAGTTTGAATTATACAAAACTGTTTGTCTTTCACGTACCAAACTAATTGCGTTTCATTTCTTACTACTCAACGTATAAATGTAAGATAATACAATAACATACTCCGATCACTTGAAATAATTTTACTTCCCTCACATGGTTGCCACTGACATACTTTTTCGTTCCATAAATCTAAAGTATTAAAAAATCTGCTCACTGCGCTGGAACTACTTTTCGAACGCAAAAATCAAAATTAAGTGATTTAGAATTTACTTTTGTTACAGCTCCTTCGGCATCAACGAATACGAGCAAGAGGAAACGAGCAAGATAGGATCCAGAAGATAGGCAATAGGAATAAGAGGCCAAAGTTTAAAGTAATGTATCAAAGTTTTGAAAATATGAAAGCCGAATCACACGAAAACAAACGAGAAGGCCAAAACAGACCATTGAAGCTTCATGGTAATCAAAATAAGAATGTAACATTAACCAACCCGTGCAGAAATTTCCCCGGTTGCCCCTACTACAACAAGGTTTCTGGTTGAATCCCTGCCAGGTACCCCTGGCTGGCTTTCGTGGACAGGAACCAGGCAGGACTTGGCCGAGCTACATTTTTCTCGAATCACGTAGTCCGGAACCGCCCGGTTACAGGCTGGGCCAACCATGGCTCTAAATCTCATGGTCCGGAGCCGACCAGGCACTGGTCAGAATAATTCTTTCGTAAAAATTTTAGATTTTTTATGAGCGATGAAATTATTAAACATGTGACTGTAAATGTTAGATGAATTATCATTTGAAAAGTATAATTTAAAGATTTATTAAATCGGTGAAACAGAAATACGCTTTTTTAAATTCTTTGAAAAACATTACATGTTTTCTAATACGTACTATATATTCGCCTACTGCGACTGGCGTCAGCATAGACACTCAATAATTTTCAGTTTCGCATCTGGAACGAGGATTCACATTACACTCACGTCGCGTCGTCTCTTCGAAGTTCGCAAATGAAGTCGTGATCCGCAATTAAAATCAACCCAATTTCATTAATCAGCTTGAAAACGCCACTTAGTATGCTAATAATTATTATTTTGAATTAAATTATCCTGTTGTGTATTTTTTCCCTTTCTTCCTTCCTAACCTAAAATCACAACGTTGTTCATCAATTATTGAAATTCTACTCCAATTTCCTCGCCAGCATTGGTCCACTTGAGTTGACTTTCAAGGTTCACCTTATTGTTGAAGATTATACTTAAAAGGCAAACTTCAAATTTTTCGCATTTTAAATGTCAATAAATGTGGACACTATGTACCGAGGAAAAAAAATGATTTTGCAACGCAATTTTTTCCAAAATAGTAAAATACCTATCACTAGCAAGAACTCATCGTATAACTGATGCTGCATCAACCATAAAAGCACCCATTACTCCCATTTTTTTGCACATTTAAATATTGAATTTAAAAATAAATTATTAAGTAAATTGTTACACCTCGCGCTACATGCTCAAATATTTATTCTTTAACGCACAAATTATTATCGCGCCCTCGCATTTTGAGCTTAATTTTCGACAGAAATTTTTCAATGTATATTAACTTTCGACGCCATCTTACAATAATTTTTTCATTAATCTAGAAAAGCTACAATATATTCTCTAGACATTTTTGCGTATCTCACAGCACTTTTGATGGCTCAGGGTTTACTGTGTATTTTTAATGATTAGAATGTAAATAAGCAGTTAGATTAGAATTCCGATTAAATCAGAAAAACTGTTCATTTTAGAAAGCTAAATTTTTTTAAAATTTTAAATACATAATACTATTATACTAATCTACAGAAAGAAGGATGACTGCCAATGTGAAAACGAGATTATAAGCAATCCTCATTTTTTTCGAGTAGAGGTATCATCGAAAATGTGCAATACAAAAAGATATTCACTGTCACGTATACCCGTAGTGTACCTTTTGATTACGTAAAATTATGATCTCATAAAAATAAACAGAGCTGCAACCTTGATCTTAAGTATGAATCATACGACTTCTTACGAAATTGTGTGTCTTTAACGTCCAAAACTAATTGCTTTAAATTTCTCTTTACTTAATGTAACATAACAAAATAAAATGCTCTGATGGTTGCCACTGACCTACTTTTATTTCCTAAAGATAAAGTATTAAAAAATCTACCCGCTGCGCAGGAACATTTTAATCAAGCGCATTTCGCGTGTTTGAGCGAGACTGGGGCAACTCGACAACTGTAATTTTCTGATTGTGAATCCTCTTTTGTTAAAGCTCGTTCAGCTCTAACAGATACATTCTTATCACGTATATCAACTCTGCACTGGATTTTATCAAAAATGCGAACTTTTCTACATTATATTCAACTCTATTATATCAAATGTATATTATATTTTTTTCTGTGCCGCGGTCTGGGCTGCTTATTCGTATTGAAACAAAAGTATTTTCATTGCCTTATTTTTGTAATGTAAAAAAATTTGCATCCTACTTAAAAAATTCTTATTCAACCATGTATTTTAACTTTGGTAGTTTTTCCATGAATTAAAATTTTTTATTTTTAATGTAATTTTTATGATGCAAACTAAAACTACGCATCGTAGCTTAAGGCGGTTCTTAGATTTATGGATATAATTTAGCCAAAAGAAATTGTTGAATAAAATGTTAATGTCGTCTGTGTCCTTTTTCCAAAAGTTATTATTTTATCTTTACTATGTTTTTATGACAAGTGTTTATAAGAAATTTGTGAATATTTTTTGGTTGAACAACTTTTGCGTTTGCATTTTTTTCTAAAATTTGTTATTTTTTATTTTTAATCTTATTTTTTTCGATTATAAGATAATCTGCTCGTTTTATCTAAAAAGTATCTAATATCTAAAAAGTTTTGTTGAATTAAAGAGGCTTTCTTTAAATCAAAAAAATTCTGGCATTGATATGCGGTCAAAGAAACATTTGTTTGATTTAAAGGAATTTTTTTTAAATTGTTTTTAATCAATTTAAAGAAATATTTCGTTAATTTGAACGTAAAATTTCTTTAAATTAAAGAAACATAAATTTTTATTTGACCTTTAAATTTCTTTAAAGGAAATAACTGTTTGGGTTAAAAAAAGAGAACAATATAGTTTAAAATTATTATACATTTTCTTTGAATACAATAATGAATTATAAGTAAATTACCTTCCTCATGAAGCAAATTGTTCACCTGAGAAATGAAGTTTTTTGTGTAAATGAATTTTATATTTTTCTAATTTACAATTTTTCACGAAAATTTAAAGTGAAAAGATAAATCGTGACGAAATTCTGCACAGAAGTAACAAAAATTTACAATAAGGATGTTGGTTCAATGAGACTTTGAATTATTTTTTGTAATAGGTACGGCACTGACTTAATATATATTATTTCTGAAGTATTTGCGAACGGTTAGAATCGTTTGTAAATTTATTTTTGTAGACTCAATTCTGACATCACAGAAGAATTCTTGCAAGCCATCAGGATTTCAAAGGGCCACTATTTGATGTTGGTGACACTAAATTTTGCGAAATATGTTGCGAAATTGAGAAAAAAGTAGACAAAATTGACATGCACTGTGTGTGTGTTGCAACTGCATTTGTAATTAGCTGCCAGGCTAACTGCCACCTTCATTCTACAAGTCTACACGCGGTATACACACACACAGGGCATGTCAATTTTGTCTACTTTTTTCTCCACTCCGCAACATATTTCGCAAAATTTAGGGCCACCAACATCAAGTAGTGCCTAATGGGTGGCAGCTTCGGTCATCACTCTCAAAAACTAAAAAATGCTAAGGAGCTTCAAGGCAACATCAAGCAGGTGTAATAATCCTAAGCATCACTCGCAAAAGGGACAAAGCGCTAATAGCAGCCTGGCAACATCCTTAAAGCCAAGAAAATACTAAAGAGCTGCTTGTAAACATGAAGCAGTTTCATCCTATTTAGGAAATATTCATGCTCTCCCAAAAGAGGCTGATGGAAGCACTGACTGAAGATTAAAGCCATAAGAACCATGATACATTGACTTTTTAATGTAATTAGCAGCTACATGTAACCTTTTTATCTTATTTCGCATCACAACTAATATTGCCGTTTATAAAATTATATTTTTTTGATTTGAATCAATGATGTAGAGTATCGTACTTTGCAACTACCACTCTAAAATTTTTCAAGATTGGGCGGTTCTGGCCTAGTGGGCATTCGACGATTTCTTCTGCATTCATTTCTTTAACCGCGCCGCTTCCTATGTTTATTTTCACCCGGTTCCGTCTTCTATTGTTCTTGTACAATCCAATCAAAAAACCACTATTCTCCAATATTGCAAAAACGTCGCCATTGGACCGTGATAATACAATTTGTTCTGGAGTTTGCCGCAGCACCATGACATTACCTCCTGCTCGAAAATGTATTCGCTTACCAGCAGGAAAAACGTATCTTCGAAATTCGAATTGTCGGTATATATTCGCTAGGGGAACAAGCCGAATAAGTCCAAGTTGACCAATTCCATATCCAAGTACTTGATCAAAAGGAGGGATGAAAGAAGGAGAGCTGGACCTGGAAGCGAGAAAAATCCTTGAAGGAGACCTGGATCTAAAGCGAAGAGGTGTCTTCTCAGTAGTAGACCCAGCAGGAGAATGCCCGCAACGAGGAATGCCAGTTGCACTTTCTACTTTAGGGATACCGTCGGACTGTGAACTAATTTCTGTAATAAGAAATAGAGGAAAACATTTATTTAAGTTGATACAAGGTTGAGGCCATTTAGGGAAGTGTGCCCTGGGATAATTCTTAGAATTTAACTTCAAATATTGGAGGAACATTATTCAGTAAAGTTTAATTTACAATTTTTAGATCCGAAACTAATCTAAACCCACATTTGAATCCTTTCCAACCCTTCAGAGCATCGGATTGAAAAGCCTTCTACATTGCACATAAGCATAGGGATAGTTTCTCATATTAACAAAGAACCAAATTTTTATCAGCAAAATTGGAATTTGTATTAAGCTGTAAAGTGAGGAGTTGATATCATATTTTGCTGCGTGCGGACGGCCCTAGAAATCTAGTCCCACTACTTTCTACACATCTTTCATTCCGTGGGCGTGTGATTCAAAAGCTTTCGTCTGACTCGCGGAACGTGGTGCTAGAAGATGTAGTCGTAAATGGAGGGAATTGACTCCGGTAATTATCCCCACTCTCTGAATGTCTGACTTCGACCGTTTCTTAAATTGCTTCTACTGAAAAATTCTCTCGCTAATCCTAAGGTCCCTTTCCTTGCAGAACGTCACTTATACGCCCTAAGCCGTGGAAATTCAAATTGTTACAACGTATATTTGAGCCATTAAATGATTCTATATGGAACTTAAATCTTCAATGTCTCATCTGAACTGAATAGAGTTGTTTTCACTGGGTTATTCACAAAATACACGATAACTTAAGGGGAGGGGGTCAGCCTAAGTATGATTCTCCATGTTAAGACCAATGGAAAAAGTATCACGCAGGGAGTGTGGTCAAAAGTTCCAGGAAAATTTATCACTTATTTTGTGAATTGACCCTTACTTTCTATTTATATCATTTATAGTAGTAAACGTTTATCAAGATGAGCCTTGGATTCTAAAATTTACAACTTTATTTAAATCGAAGCCAAAGTTATGTGCAAAGTTATAAGCATGTTTAGCTATGGCTCAAATAAACAAATTAAAACATTAAAGCTACGTGTTATATTATTATAGTCACCAATATTATCGAGGATAACTGCTAAGGACAATATCAGTGTATTAATAATCTTCATTTCTTCAAGTGGAGGAAAACTAGTTACTTTATGAATTAAGAGTTTGGTTGTCTGCGTAACTAATGAGTTTTCTGGTGCTAGATCACAGTAGTTGTTATCTTATTAATGATGAAATGAGATCAATTAACTTGTCCTTCCGAGATACTTATATTTCATAAGTCGGTTTCAAGGGAAAAAATGTAGTGACTTAGTGTGTCAAAAATGATGTCATAATTTATATAGTAGTTTACTTTTTAGAAAGTGGAGTTCGTTCATTCACATTTAGGACGAAATGTTTTAGAAATTTTTAGAGCAATTTTTAATTGTTGAAAGGTAATTTTCAACAGGAATAACTAGAAAAATATAGCTTTTTCTAAAAGTTGCAACTATGCAAATATAAATGATAAAAAAATCTAGAGCATTTTACGCGGCTAGAATGAATGATCCATTTTTGAGATAATAATGATCTCATTCGGGATCATGTATCACTTTAAGAATGTATCTCCTGTTAAGTTTAGTTTTCATTTGCATTTCAAGAGAACAGGTAAGTATTTCATTTGTTTTATGTACCAATACTGTTCCAGAACTTCCCCAGAAGCGCTGGCTTACTTGAAGTTAGAAGATATATTCAGTTCAATTCGTTATTACATTGACGCGAAAAATTGGCGACCATTTTGTTTAGCCTGGCAGATGGTCCTTAAAAATTATTTAAAATGATACAACATGGGCAGACCATTGCGACGTCAAGGGTCAAATAATCGTTAGAGAAAATTCTTTGCAACAAAAAATATCCTTTTTTTACTGTGCTTTCAAATTGGTACATACAATGAGAATAAATAGAGATTGCTTCATTTTTTACTTAAAACTGGTCGATCATACCATTACATAGATTTACGCAAACGCATTTGAATAATACAGGGTTGCCATATGTTCTAAGGAGTTTAACAGGTAAACCCCTAAAAAAAGAGATCATCGCGTCTGTTGACCGGAACGTCTGTTACAATCTGGTGTATATGGTCTGTAACCCTATATAAATGTTAGACGCGATGAAAGGTACAGCGTTAATTATTTTCAAATAGTCTTTTTTGTTTAGGAACATATAATCTTAGTGAGTTACCAAACGTCCTGGTTTTCCGGCACATGTCCTCGTTTTGCCTTATCTGTCCTGGTGTCCTGTTTTTTTTCTTGAAAACTACGAAAAGCTCTTGTTTTTTACAGAACCAGATTTTTTTGGAGAAATCTTAAGATATTAAGACGCAACCGTCTTTCAGTGAAAACTTTGCGCGACATATTTTTCCCCGATCTGTGCAGGCAATTCAATTTACTTAACCTAAAACGAAATAAAGGCGATGATCTTTTTTTTAGATGTTTTGAAAGTGTCCCGGATTTCAACGCGATCCATCTGATAACCGTATCTTAGTTATTTCTATTTAAAAGCTTAAATGACATGCTAGGAATTAATTTGGTTGCTTATTTCGATTGATTCAAATACCTTTCGGTACTTCCCATTTTTCTCCACAGAGGCCAATTCTCAGGAAGAAGTAAATATTTCTTCAACTGTTTCCAAGTGAAATGCTTTTAATTGCATTGTACAGTGGCGATGTGACGAATAGTTCTGAGATCTAATTTATTTATTTCGTCGCTCTATTAAATATTTATATGTGAAAAAATTCTTTCGACGGTTGTGTTGTGAACAGGAATGGCGAAAAGGAATTGAGCCAGTTTGAGAAGTTCGGAACAGGAAGATTCATTTTTATCTTTGTTGGAAAATTCGGAAATTTTAGCAATCGCATTCACATGGAAAGGCTCCAAATATTTTTGTTTCAGAAAACTTTTAAAATTTACAAATTGATCGAGAATAATTGATTAGTCTATAGAAACTTTTTTTAATTGAGTAAATCGATAGTTTTTTTAATCCATTCGTACTTAAATTTAGTTTTTTAATCAAAATCCAGCTACTCGAAGACTTTTAATTCCGAAAATGATTCAGTCCACTGTTCCAAGTACTTTTTAGAAGCTGTATAAACTGACACAAATTTTTCAATAAATTCATTACACTGGTTATCTTCACCTTGTTCCCTTAATTTCTTGAAAATTAATTTAACAAAATGCGGTATGAATCGCGATTTTATTTTTTCATGCAAAACTTCGACAAGTTTATTGTTTGGTCCCACTACTTCTTAAACACTGCTGTTCTCACTCTCCACCACTTCAATTTTTTTCCATGAAAAATTGCAATGAAAGAAAGCAGGAAATAGAGAAAGGATTCACAAAAATTTTAAGAAAAGAATTTCAAAAAAAATGTTGGTTCTGGTGAAATTGATTGGAAATATACTTGCAGTGCAGGTTACATTTGAAGTATTCGCTCAACTTATGGTGGAAGAGATAGCTATCCAAATTTTTAATGAGACTGTAATTATCAATAATTGATCGCGACAAAGTCAAAACTTTCTTCAATTTAGTCGTCTGAAACGTACAGATCCAAAGATTTTGAAAAATTGTTAACATCAAGGAATACATTTCAAACGCATTGAATCGATCCAAGCCGTAGTTCGCGCTATTTCATCTTTCGTTTGTAATACATCAACTAGCCGAACTTGAATCCTCCACGAAAAAAAGAAAGATAAGGTTCACATCGATTTCAGGTAAAAGATTGATCGCTACAAAAATTAACCGTGCCAGGTAAACTTTACATGAATCGAAGATAATTTCCGATTTTTAACCTTGCCTGTATAATCTTTCCCCTTATAATCGCTCCAATTTTATTCGAGATGTAGCGAGAATTACAACGCTAGCGCTATCTATCGTCATTAACCTACATTAAATTAGAGAGAAATGGGGATTCCCATCTGTCAGTTGCTTTTTGCCCTTTTTTCTAAATGGTATTAAATAGGTTCTAATTCGCCTAAAATAGGGTCATTATTTTCGGAGAAGGTATAGCAGTAAGAACAAATTTTTGTTCGTGTTTTCTGTTGCTGATACTACATGTTTTTGCGAATTTTGCTCACTTCAGCGTAACGCAGTAGACGCGATCAGGATTATGCTCCTAATCTAGGTGAAGCTTTTACCTTTTAATTACTTTTAATATGTTTAATTTTAACCTGTAACAAATTTTAACTTTTGTTTTTTCTGTGTTGTTTTAAATCTGCTGTCCCGATTTATAGCTTGAATTCACTCGTACTTTGCCGTTTGCCCATTGCTGCTAAGGACCCCGTAGCAGACGTTAAATTTTATTGCATAGTAGGATAAACTTTCCCCAGATAGCATGTAAACCTTAACTGTGGGAAATTTGACATGCAACAAAATTTAACTGTAGTATTTTCCGTGTACCCTGTCAACAATCATAATACTGGACCGCAATCGCAATCATTTTCGTACTGACATGATTATTACTCAAAATTTGTAAGCTAAAACGTAGGAGATCGTTGACCTTTTGCTTCGAGAGTCAAGGATTATTTTAGGTAAATCACCTGTTAATTCTAGAAAAATGGGTCAATGGACAGAAATCGTAATCACCTTACGCAGAAGGAGGTAGGCGGTTCGCACAACACGTGCTCGAACGTAGGTATTCAAGTTAAAGTAAAAATATCAATTATGACCCTTTTATTCTTATACAGCCTATCGCTCAGGCTCTAATCTCTATGTGCTAGAGAGGCTACCTGGGTTACACGCTCACGCTACGAGGGTCTCAGGCCACTCGGTCTAATAGCCGCGCGGTATTGTCACTACGCCTCAGCTGGAGGGCGGAAGTAAGAAGTGAGTGTCTACAAGCCGTTTTGAAAATGGAGACGTTCGAAAGACACTCAGGTCTTATTTTATCTTTTTCCAGAATATTCTTCCTCGTCTAGCCTTTGCTCAGCAAAATGTGTTTGCAATAGGGTATAGAGGCTTTTAAGTCTCTAAGTCTCTTGCACACAATTTCGGGAGTGATCGACAGACCATAAATATTTTAGTCTCTGTTTCTTATAGACTAAGTGGCAGGTTTTATTTCTGTAGTCACTCGAGAAAGCAGAGGTAAAATTTATGAGTATGCAATAATCTAAGGAGTTGAGGCTTTTGCCCTAGGAAATTCGCGGAGGCTCGAAAACACGGAGACACTCAAATAGAAATCTCAGATCGTATAGATCTGATACGCAGAGGTCGTTATAAATAATTCTCTGTTAACAGCGTCAGTGGATGCTATCCAACTGTTTTCTTGTGGAGAGGAGTTATCTGAATAAAATTCCAATAATTTGGAATTTTATTCTTTTTAAGAATTGAACTGTCGGACAAGTTCCAGAGGTTTTTAAGCTCTGGGCTTCTCCTACTGATTATTTTTCCCGACCTGTGCTTTTCAGCTACAGGATCTAGAATACTATTTTGTTGGTTGGGTTGCCCTTTTTATTGTCTCACTCCAGCTCTCCCTTCTCGATGGTACGCAACGTCATCGAAGAGGAAGCGGCTGGAGTTTGCGCTTTAGAGTTTCTCCTGTGGGATGCTGCTTTTCAAAAGGATCACACAGGAGATACTATTTTTGCCTACTTTCGGGCAACCCCTTGTAACTCGAGGGTTACAATACCCATGTTTGCGATGGAAATATACTTATCACAAATTTCGCATTTGGATTCATGTTTATCTTGGCCAGAGATAAAAACATGACAATTTTTTTCCGCAACTGGGTTTCAATTGGCATAACTTTTTTGGAATTTTTTATGTTTGAGGATGGAATCTATGAACTTAAATTGATGCAACTTGCGCTTTAAGAGGTATACAACAAATCATGCGTGCGTGTGCGTTGAACCGTGTGCTCAGCAAAACTTTATAAAAAAGAAGGATAAATCCTGCTAAAGCAGGACGTTTCGCAACCCTAAGTAACCATGTTTCATTCTTCAAATTAGAAACGGGAGGATCCAGAGGAAATTTTATTTTTGAGAGTGCAAAGGACGTGGGGGAGGGGAGTATCTGATACAATCGTACTTACTCTGCATAAAAAATTGAAACTTCGCTCCTGTTTAGGGACTGTCCCTGAACGTGACCCCTTTGAGTAAGGCACGGGGTCGCGCCAGAAATGGCCGTTGAGGGTAGGTAAGAAGGTTTGCAAGCGTTAAAAGCTCAACTTAATTTTTAATTTTTTTCTATTGTTTTGATTTTTCTTTGTTTCCTGTAACTGTTTTCTTCGTACATATATTTAATTATCCCTATAACAATTTTCATCTCTAATCCTGCCGTCATTGTTAAGATTTTAAAACTAAAAGTTTTGTTCTAAATTTTAAAGGGTATCTTAAGGTTTTACATGGACAAAAATGTATAGTCAAAGTTAGAGCGTTCAAATTTAGAGAGCCAGTTCGTACTTCTACATGGTGTAAAGAGCCATCCAGAATATTGTTGACGTAGTCAGAGACATTCTCATGTTATGACTAGTCTGGCTATTATAAAAAGGTCAGACTCTTTATCAGGGATAATAAAGTTATCCTTTCGGGATAGTCAATAAGATCCTTTGTTTTAACTCATTTTGACCATACACGGAACAATAAGTGACCCGTCGCGGAGGCCAATCTGATTAGTTACTGCGGGCGTTTTTATTTAAAATGATTGGATGTGTAAGTGAAGTATTCACTTCACAAGTCTTCCTTGTGAGAAAAGAATTATTTTAAATAAATTTATTCTTACTCTCTACTAGGAATGCCATTGATCTGTTCAGCATTAAACTTTCTGTTTATTGAACTATTTTTAATACATTTAAACTGCTTTTTGATATTTCAAGAAATCGTGGAGAGTGAAGTGCATGAGAGAAAACATGATGGAAAGTGAATGAAGCTTATTCTTTTCATTTTCAACGTCAAATTTTCTACTTCCAAAGGATTAAGGATTAAGGCATAACTGGATGTTTTAGATATCAGTTTGTTGTCCCTGTGTCGTTTCAAATTGAAAATGTGGTAAAAATTTCAGCATTTATCAATAATGCAGAAAGGAACCAGATGTGGGATATTGGTTTCCGAATTCATGCATTCAGTGCAGTACAGTAATGCCGCGCCGTGTCCTTAGACTTTCGTGCTCGAAACAACATATTGTCAATGTAAGAAATGTAGGATCTGTCGACTGTCCGTGGAGATAAAGTTGACTATCTGAGGTGATCAATTGAAACATATTGTTTAATGCTTCTAGAGATAGATTATTCAGCCATCTTCAAGTTCTGTCATGTAGTTGACCCTATAATGTAGACTGCCTGCACATTTAGATGGCCAAACTGAGCTTCCATTTTTCTCCGTTTAGGGGGAAAGGTCACCTCAAGCGTTACGTCAATGCTTGAACTTACACACACTTACTAGTTAGTTAGTTAGTTAGTGGAAGCTTCTAATGTGTCCCCTAAGGGTTTACATTTTTCATTCACCCTCTTCCTA
>JAAAKG020136675.1:0-13123 GCA_010014905.2 Druon quercuslanigerum
TTTTGATTCCAAAATCCTTGAAACCACTTACTTTTAATGACAAATAGCAACTTTTGCCGGTAGGCCAACCCAACATTTCCCATATTTTAATTTTTCGGCCCACCCTACTGACAAACTGCAAATCCCTACAACTGGCTTAGGTCCAGTAAAATTTTGTTTTGCTGCTAGGTTAGCTAGCCTATCCGATATCTCATTGCCCTTGATTCCACTGTGTCCAGGTATCCAAAGCAGAGTGACTCGGTTATCTGTCGCTAGCCTATTCAGTGCCTCAAAGCACTCCCAGACTACTAGTGACGTGGTCGTTGTTCCATTCAGGGCCATGACAGCAGCCCTGCTGTCTGAGCATATACGAATTTTTCTTTTATCTTTATACTCTCCCGCCTTATAGGCGCACTGGAGTATGGCCATAATCTAAGATTGCAGAACTGTGGAATAGGACCGCATCGCAATTGTGAAACCCATTCTATTCCTTCTACGATATACCCCGGCTCCTGCGTTCTCCCTGTTCTTGGAGTTATCTGTGGAGTTGTCTCCATCACTGGGTAGGTGTGCCTCACCGTTAAGCCATTTCACTCTTGTGGATAGGCTAAAACGATACTTTTTGTCGAAGAGATATCGACAAGTGGACATTGGTATCCGCACTGTTGTACAGATACTGCTATCATTTACCATATTAAATCTCCAGGCCGCTTTAGCAGTCACGACCTTGATGGTGAAATGGAGGGGCTTCAAACCTGTAAGTGCCCTCAGAGCTATTGTGAGAATTGACTTTGATGCACCCGTGATGCTTTTCAGAATCAATCCCCTGATCCTTTTCAGTCGACCCTTTACAGTAGACAGTTCGACGTTGCTCCACCAGACCACCGCTGCATAGGTAAGTAAGTCTGGGTCGCAGGATCGCTGTGTAGATCCACATAAGTGTCTCCGTCATTTTAAGACCTAAATAACGCTTTATATTTTTGGTCACAGCTAAAAACTGGCAGCAAACTTTATTTGTACTTTTCATTTGGGCAACATACCTTTGGGGGATACTTGCTTGCCTCGTAAAACCTTCCACTCTTATTATAGGATGAGTGCTGACTCAAAAAACCTAAAATAAAAATAAAATAAAAAATGAAAATTTTAAAAATATATTAAAAACATGTTTATCTTCAATCCCAGTTGAGACTTATTATACTTTTGTATGCAGAAGACTTCCTTTCTTGCTCATAATATTAATTGATTCTCATCAACATTTCGTTCACTTCTTTATAATTAAATAAGGAATTGTATTTAGCTAATTGCAATTTCATGAGCCCATGTTTTTATAATTTCAGTTTTTGTGAAAGGTTTTAAATCTCATGACAAAGTAAGGGACGTCACTTGTATGTAAACAATAGTAACCTATCCATGAAAGTCTCCTACCTTGCATAAGGGACAGGGCGGGGAAAGGAACGATTGCCGACTAGCATCATTTACAATTTACCTGCTAAGAATGGTCAGAACGCTGGCTAACCTGATATATTTAAACTGGGCATTTAAATTAAAAAGGGTGAATATTATTTTCCGTATCCCCCCATTGAAAATTAGGCTGTTCTTTTTTAGCTTCACTTTATAAATTTTTCATGAAGTTTATCACACAATTTATCATATGTTATAAAATATTTTTGATAAAAATAAAAATATTTTGTTGAAAATTCAACTGTTTTCTTAAAAAATCGTCCTTTTAGGTTGTAAATTCAAGTATGTTCAGAGAAAATTATATGTTGTTGTTATTTCTATCTTTAGAGACTATTCACTTTTTGTTTAAAACTCATATTTTGATGTTGAAAAGTCAAACTTCTTATTGTTTGGTTAATAAGGCATCTGTTTAATTCAAATCGATCTGTTTTCGTGGAAAAGTGTACTATTTTGTTGAAAATTGGTTCTTTTTTATTTTAACATTTATTTTTTTAAACTAAAAATTGATTCGTCCTTTTTGACAGACAAATAATTCTCGCTTAAAATTAATTTTCTTTTATTAAACTTAACTTTTTCTGAGAAAAATGTAACTAGTTTGTATAAAATTTGTTTTTTTTTTTGTGTAAAAATAATCTTCTTGGATGAAAATTCGAATTTTTAGTTAAAAATTAATGTTGCTGACAATTGAACTATTCTGTTGAAAATTCGCTTTTTACTTCAAAATTTAATATTAAACTAATTAATTAATATTAAGCTGAGACTTCAATAATTTCGTGAAAAGTTTGTGTATCATAAAGAGTTGTTTTTTTATAGAAGATTATTCTTGATAATAAAAACTTCATATAAATATTTATATTTAACTATTTGCTTGGAAAACAAAATATTTTATTTAATTGAAAATTTATATTTTTATTGAAAATTCATATGCCCGGATAGAAGAATGAAATATTCTGTGCAAACCTTGTCCGTAATCTTAAAAGCATGTATATTTAAAAATATGTAAACATATTTTCAAAATTGTCAAAAAATAATCTGAAAGACTTTCTTTGTAAAAGATAGTAATAATTTTTTAAAGAAATTCAAAAAAATTAAAGAGTTGTAAAGATTCGAAATACAATTAAATATAAAATTATATGTGAAAAACATTTTAAGATTCCTATGGAAATTTGAAAAATGTTTTTTATCTCAGAAAATTAAATGTGAGAGAATATTTGATCAGATTTTGAAAGATTTCCAAAATTCTAAAAAAAAAACAGAAGACTTAAAGGCATTTTTTTATTTTGCAGGATTAATAAACAGTATTATAAAAAATGCAAATAATTTTAAAAGATAATTAGAAATGAAAAAAAATTTACATGTGGAAAGATTCAAACAAAATATTGATGCAAAACGTAAATTTGGAAGATTTCAAAATAAAATTTCTGGGAAGATTTTAAATTATGTTTCTTTTTAAAATATTTTAAAAAGAATTTATGCATAAATAACATATGTAACAAATATTATGTTGTAACAACTTAAAGCAAACGAAATTAAACCTCTGATTCTTTAATTTAGAGCGTTGAAAATTATAGACTGGATTTTTTGAACCTTAGATCTGTACGTATCATGAAAGTTAAAATTTTTGATTTTGTAGTTTACCGATACTTAATTTAAAATTTAAAAATTAAAAATGATTATTTATTTTTAAAGACTATTTTTAAGAATATATTTTCAAAAGTTTTTTATTTTACATTTTGCAATATCAGTCATCGTCCACAAATTCTGTATATTTTATCATAAAAAATCAAAATTTTCATTTTGCGAAAGGCTTTAGCAAAGCCGTTCGGCCAATTTACGTAAATTGTCGACTATAAGGATGCAGTACATACCTATAGTACACCATTTCAGTACACGTTGTCCTGAAAGAACCTTCAGGTGATATTTTTGAAACTAAAGTGCTACCCCATTATTAGCTCAATGT
The DNA here is from genome assembly GCA_010014905.2 of Druon quercuslanigerum. Taxonomy (NCBI): domain Eukaryota; kingdom Metazoa; phylum Arthropoda; class Insecta; order Hymenoptera; family Cynipidae; genus Druon; species Druon quercuslanigerum. Next base: position 3,401 of record JAAAKG020136675.1, read on the forward strand.
CCAGATGTACAACATGAAAGCCTGCTTGCCGAAAATTATGACACTTTAAATGATAATTGCCACAGTAGCCTTCGCTACTTTGCCGGTGGGGTCTTCGATAATGGGCCTTTTGACGGTTTATCGACAAAATAAATCAAAATTTTTCCATCACACGTTTTCTGGCTAATAAGTTGATCAATAATCACTTCCTTTTTATTTATATCAAAAGTGTAGTTTCTAATATAATTTGATTTCACGTGAAGCCCGCCATGTAAAAAAGTATACTTATAAACATTTAATAAACAAAAGTACAATTTTTGCATTATTTCTCGAGTTTTAAAAATTAAAAGAAAAAAGAGCCTTTTTTTACCGAAGTCTAACAAGAGATAAATTGATCAATAATCACTCCTATTTTATTTATATCAAAAGAGTAGTTTCTAATATAATTTGATTTCACGAGAAGCACGACTTGTGAAAAAGGATATTGATAAACATTGAATAAACAAAAGTGCAATTTTTGCAATATTCACCAGAGTTTTGGCAGAACGAAAACCTTGTTTACAGAATCGTACATAATTTGATCTAAAATAAATCGTAACATTAGGATATTGTTCGTGGGAAGTAGAGGGGGATGTGGGAGTAAAGCAAGGCGGAAGAGTATTAAAGGTGCTGTACTGGAATGTAGCAGGGGTAAAGAAGAAAAATGAGGATTTCTAGAGGAATATTCAGAAATTTGATGTAGTGGTATTCATAGAGACGTGGGTAAAAAAAAGGAATGGGATAGAGTAGAGCCAAAGTTGCCAAGGGGGTATAGTTGGAGACTACAGAGGGCGATCAGAATAAAGAGGAAAGGAAGAACGAGTGGGTAAATTATAACAGGGTTAGGGATGGATTACAAAGAAGTTTAGGAATAAGGTACCGGAGTGGGTCTTAAATTCGAGAATCACGGCAGGGGGCCTGTACCAGGAAGGAAGAGCTTCGAAAGGAAATCGAAGGATTAGTTCATAAATAAAGAGGGGAGATTCTAATAAAATTGATGGAAGACAGAGGATGGGCTGTGGCGAATGGTATGGTAACAGGGGACGAAGAAGGGTTATTAGGAGAGAGGGCGCCATGGCCGATAAAAACAATAGAGAAGTATCAGGAGCAGTTGAGAAACGTAAGCTTTAAGGGGGAGTCGGTGGAAGAGATATGAGAGCACCTGAAAGATAAAGTGAAGGGGTGTGTGTAAAAGAAGGTATTAGGGAGAACAAGAAAAAATTGAAGTCGTGGTGTAAGAAGAAAGAGCAGGAGAAAAAAAATTCTGAATGAGCAGTTGAGAAATGTTAAGACAGAAGGGGAAGTGTGGCATATTATAAATAGGTTTTAGAACGTAGGATAGAGATAAGTACAAAGATAGGGCTTGACGAATGAAGGGAATTTTTTAAAAGATTTATTTCAGGGATCAGACACGCGAAAGAGAGATCAGGGAATTAGAAGAACGAGAGAGGTAGATGGAGAGAAGCAGAATGACGAGGAGATAGAGAGGCGGATAAGGAAGTTGAATAGGTCAAAGACATCAGGGCTGGACAGTGTAGAGAACGAAGCATGACTCTTTGGCACACAAGAATTAAGGGAGATGCTAAAGGAAAATTAAGGGGAAAGGCATACTGCCATAGATGCAGGCTAGTTTTGGGGAGGTAAGGAGTATCATTGCCAAGATTTATTTTTTGCAGCACATGGTGGATAGAGAACTAGTAAAAAAGGTGCCAACGTGTATGCGTTTTTGCAGATATAAAAGGCGCGTTTTCTTTGGTGGATGGGGGGAGGTTGTGGAAGGCAATGGGCTAAGCTCAACGCTGTTTGCAATTGTAATCGCAGATGTAGAAAGTAAACTAGCGGCGGGAGTAATAGGAGGAGTTAGGGTAGGAGGAGTTAATTAGTCTCGCTACTGTATAACTTGAGATCTACACAGTTTTTTGACATCTAAAACGCCTTTACCCTATATATGTAGTTGTAGAATTACCCTCCGAAACGCTAAATTAGTTGTGCATTCGGTGCTTTGTCGTTTCTACGCAAAGGTAGATGTGATTGCCCTGAGTTTATTTACCAAGTAAAGACAACTCTTCATAATTAATCTGAGTCTCGCAGTGAAGGCAGTCGCTATGCTTGTCTTAACTATTGTACGCTAAACACCCTTAAATTTAAGAATATGTAGATATTTATATATAATTTTCTAACTGTCCCCTGGTTGAATACACTGTTGCATTTATCTAGTCTGAACTCGATGTGGATTTAGCCTACAACTTCAGGTCATCCATGCATAGAAGATGGATCACTTGTTTACCATCCTTATTGTCATTAATTCTGAACCCATGAGGCATGTCGTTTTGTGATTTGCCCAACGGGTTCAACGCTAAACAGTACCGTAGTGCACTGAAGGAGGATCCTCAAAATATACACATCGTAATGCGCATTAATCTAGGGATCCTTAGTTGTCCATGATCAAAATACTTGATTCTTGTACTATAAAGCCTCATCGCATGACTTTGATAGTCAGTGGTGCGTGGGCAGATTTTGTAAACTCATAAGACTTCAAGGAAACAGTCATGGGGACTGAAGGAAACGCTTGCTTGTACTAAATTTTGCCATGCGTAACTTTCTTTGATGCTTGTGAACTTGAGTCATGGCAACAACGTCTATAGTGACTACATCTTTACTGTCTTTCGAGTTTTTACTACGTCCTTTTTGATCTGCTGAGAACCTTCTTTTATCTTAATAAAAGGTTCTATTGTGTTGCCTTTGTATAATACTTCTCTTGTACCGACGGAGTTCCGCATTAAGAACATAAAATCTCTGCCGTTGGGTGTCTATAATCTCATCCCATATTGATGGTGTTAATGTCTCGATCTGCCGATGGTGGATAATTTTAGTAACATAGTTTATCAGTTTTCTGATTCTATTTCCTTCTTTATATTCAGTTAATCAACCAAATAAGCACCTTACTTTGCTGACATCCATATCCAACCTGATCTTTCATGTGCATCTTGATCTCTTGCTGGGATAAAGACTGCATTTGCAGCCCTAGTTCTGAAGCTCTGTTAGAACTAGCAAATCACTTGTGATCTTCATTATGGGCAGAGAATGCCTTAGTATTGGTTCTACACATCTGAATTCTAGTAAAGCGTGACAAAAATTCCTTTCAAGGTACTTCAGTTTTCCTAATATTTCGCTCTTCGCATATTTGTGATTAATATCTGCATGTGGTTCTAGGGGCTCCGGTACTAGATGTTCATTATCCCTAGCACCTATGCCTTCAGCCTCAATCAACTCTTCGTTGTCCTTATCTTTCCAGGGGTATTTAAATAAGAAGAGTCTATGAGGTTTGCGCGTTACACTTCGCCCACATTTCTCTGACAAAAAATTAAGGCACATAATATCTGTGCTCATATGGTAATTTGTTTTTAATCTCCTTTATGTTTGTTAAGAAACAGGCTGTTTTTAAAATTACAAATTGACTTGTTGTTTAATCTCCATTGCTCGGTCTTCTGTGATGATTAGCTTAGTCCTGATGTCCTTCGCCTTACCGATAAGATCTCTTAGTGTAACTTTTTTACATCAGGATATTTTGCAGAAAAATTCGTTCTTAAATTGTATCCTTTTTCCATTTTCGTTTTAAACTTCGCACTTTCGTAATATAGACGAACCAATTCCTCTTTTATTGTGACATCCCATCTGATGATCTCCCACGGTATTTCTGTCTAGGTGATTGGCTGCGAATAGCTAATACTGGCCAAAGCATCCTCAGCAGGCAGAGTTTATGTTCCGCTAATTACCGCTTGTCGCAGATCTTTTTGCTGGCCAGCTGTTTGATTTGTGAGATCTTACTAAACATCTCACAGCTCACCATCACCATCTTCACGCATACTGTGGCCCCCCGAGGCCGCTCTAGGGGCGCATTTTATAAGTCTGTCTGGCATGCGAAACCCTATCAGTAGCAGTGCTACTGCCAAGATAGCCGTCAAAGCCGTAGAAGGAACAATAGGGCCATCTCATTATATTAGAAAATTTATAGGCTCCAGAAGCTACGACCATGGTTTTTTAAAGCAACCAATCCCGACTCAGCTGAAACGTGTACGTTATCCGCTCCAGCTTCTTCTATCCTAAAAGGTTAGCAAGAACAGGGGGCAGGCGGCATAGTATGACGTGAAGATTTCACCACAGGATACTTTTTGAAAGGTAAAAAAAGCAAAAAACCTTTATACAACGTTGGCAGGAATTTTAGAAGTGAAGCTAGCGAAGAAATAAAGCTTTCATATTTTCAAGGCAGCCAATTATGAGAACTACGGGATACACTTTGTAGCCTTGGCACAGCCTGCTTAGCTTGAAAATAACTGCCTGATATTTCGCCCGTTTTTCTTCCTCCTTTGCTGTAATATTACCATCAGCTAGTGCCAAGAATTTACCGACGTAAATTATCTTAGTCTTCAGATTTTTGAGGATAAGGCCTGATAGCACTGATACGCTGGGTTCCTCCTGGAAGCATGGCAAGACAAGCATTTAATTAACATGATTATTATTATTCGTATAAGTATGATTGAAAATTCGATAAAATTTCAACAAAAGGAATGAATTTCCAACAAAGATGTACGTTTGACAAAAAAGTTTAATTTCCGGAAAAATACATTACTTTCATCTCATACAGTTGAATTGTTTTCAAAATAGATGTATTTTTAATGATCAAATGATATATGTCAGGTTCCAGCCGTGTGCAAAACTATGAATTTAATTGGGCAATCTAGTTTGATCAGTCTCCAGGGTGCGGCGCTCTGGACAATTACAGGCATCGTAGAGAGCATACATAGGAACAACCTAAACCCAAAACTAAGATTTTATATTAGCCCTGAAAAAGTGAGCTGAAATGCTCACGAAACGACGGAAAAAATTCGTAGTTGTGTGAACAATTAGGACCAGAAATATAACATAATAACAATTTATATCATTTTTAATAATAAACTATTAGCTAACTGATATACGGTGCATGAGAAAATTTGTAAATAATCAGACACTGTCTCTCTCTCTCTCTTTATATATATATATATATATATATATATATATATATAACCTATTTCGGTTGCGATTCCTTTTGAATCTAACCGAATGGCCTATGACAAAGCCACCGAACCACCGATATAGGGTCCCTCTACCAAGGATTTTTGCTGAATATAGTTAGAATTATAAATATGCAGTCGCGGACTATTGTCCAGGGATGGTCCCGAAGGAATAACGTTTTTTAATTTAGAAAATCATATTAGTTTATTTTTAAAACCAAGGAGAATGAATTTTGTTCAACAAGACAAAATTGCAAGGAAATAGTTAAATTATTTTACAGCGGCGATCGAGTAATCATGCAGACATATAAGGTAAGGTGTTCAGAAATAATTAAACTCTGGAATAAAGGAAGTAATATTTATTCTACAGCCTTATTTTTACAAGCTCCAGCATTTTCCCGCACTTCTATACCAACCGGAAAAACCACTACTGAAAAAAGCGTCCAGACCTCTGACGCACATCCCGATTATGAAAATAACCATCATCGAGTGTTTTAGCCAAAGCCTTTTCTGCAAGAAAAAATATATAAGTAAAGAAATTAAGTAAAATAAAGACGTAAATTAGTCTACACTAGTGGTATAAAATATACATTGAAATTAAAAATATAATATATTGGTCAGAAATTAATTATATCCTTATCATTTAAAAATAATTAAATATTAGAGTAGGTAGGCAGGGAACGTTCTGGATCAATTATTGTTAGTATTTGAGTCTCTCTCTCTCTGTCTTTCTCTGTGTGTGTGTGTGTGTTTTCATGTGTATCCGTATGAGGCCGGCTTCTTCAATGTTCTCGGAGAGTCTGATGACGTCACAGGCTTCTAGAGCATTCCGATGATGTCACGATTGTGCAACTTTGCGAAGGTCACATAAAACAAGTTTCAAGATTATCACATACATGTGTTTAGGTGAAATAAGAAAAAAAAGGATGATTTATATCCTCCTTCCAGATAAGACATCCGTTAAACGCGCAAAAGATGCAGGTGTATAGGTGACGCCTAAGCTTCTCGGTGTTGCAGAATAATATTGCGCATTTTTGTGAAGGCTGAATTTGCAAAAAACAAGTTTCAAGGTTATCGCATGTATGTGTTAAGGTTAAATAAGAAAAATGAGCATGATTTATTCCTTTCTTCCAGATAATACTTTCAACTAAAATATCCTCCCTGTGAAAAACATTCTTTTGTAGTCTAGAATCTACCAGAAAATTAGAATTAAAAAATATATAAAGTCATTTGAATGCCTGAAAGGTACGGAAAGCATAATAAAATCATTTTATTGGATCTAATGTTCAGGAATTAGAGATAACAGCCATACGCGTTTAAACTTTCAGAACCATTTATGCATTGGGGGTCTAAGGCTGGACGCATTTCATTATCATATGATTTCTTTCTCTATAGAGATCACTTCTTCTTAAAGCATGCTTTCGCAGTCAAGCGACAAAGCTCGAAATTCATTCTTTTTCCATATGCTAGGTTCGTCAAACTCTCGACAAGGGGTATGTAACAAGATACAGCAAACAATTTGGAGACTCGAGAGAGAGATTATAAACAGCATGAATTTTATTCCAGACTTTTCACATGCGGTTAATAAATAAATATCAAGAGTACACTGCTCGACGCTTTTCGCTCTTTATGTAATGTTATATTTTCTTTGCGAACTGAAGTAATCAATAATACCATGCTGATTGAAAATCTGAAAAATTCCACAAATAAGCTTTTTAAAAATGCGAAAAATGATGTTGAATAAATTCCAAAACTAGTGTGCGGAAATTCCAAAATCATTATCAACACGTAAGCACACACACACACACTAATTAGTCCAGAACGCTCCCTGCCTATCTACTTCTTATTGGTACGTGCTTTTATGTATATGTAATTTTATATTGAATTAACTTAAGATGCAAACTATTTTTGTGGCCCAAAGTAATCTCTATTTACAAAATCTCTGGACATTTTAGGTATACATCTTTAATAGTTTTGTTTTAGATTGTATTTTAGTTTGTACACTACCTTTTTTACCATGAGGAAGCAGTCTATTCACGAGCCACATATCTCTCCAAAATGTTGCAGCATGCGAGTATTCGTTTACCGCAGCATTCACACAACAACGTATGCGCGTCCCTGAATAATTCTCCAATACATCATTATGTTTAAGCTCAAGAAGTCTGGGTCTTTCTGATTCTGTTTGAAAATTAGAGACATTAATTAAGTTGAAGAATGTCAAAAGTAATTAGTTCATATCTACTAGGCACTGGACTACTTGTGAAATAGTTATTTTTGATGCAAGTGCATCAAACACTTCATACTAATAAAAAAATAGTTTTTATAGGCTCATCTAATGTTTTTTTTAAACATTCAAAATTTTAAATTACCATGAGATATGGTTCGTATGTCCACCAAACGTAGGTTCTGGCTACCGGGTTCAATTTGTACTAGTCCAACCTGTGCAGCGTTACGCATCACTCTATCGCGAGAACGATATGAGACTAGCGGTATTCGATAATCATCTGTAAAAAATACAGTTACTGGATATTTCATCAATACAAATTTTTTTAAACTCAGAACTACTTACTTCTATTACGTTCTGAGTCTACTAATAATTCACCAAGAAATGAAATGAAAATTTTGTTAAATTCCAAGAACTGTTTCTTAAATCAAAAAAAATATATGCAATAAGAATGGTTTCATATAGTCCACTTAGGTCGTATTATGTGACCGTATTTTTACCCGCTTTGGGTCATATGATTTAAGAATTTATATGAATTAACAATCTGTATTTCTATAAATACAATATACTCTTACATTTTCGCTTCAAGCATTGTTTCTTTTACTTTGATTACAATAATAAGTTATCAATTTTTAAAGCTGCAAATTATTGATTTACCAAAAATATGTAGCTTGTAATTTTCGAGATTTGATGGCACTCGTGTAGATATCGCTCGGGGGATTCCCCAGATTTATCAAAACTTCTAGAAAGATAGTTGATCAAAGTGAACTATATGATAAAATATGGCAATTTATAATTTTTATTTATCAGGGCTACATTTCTAAAAGGTCAAAATAAGATCAACCTTGGCAATTATCTTTATTTTGGGGCCCTAATCGAACAGCAAAACAGATCCTACAAATCAGGCTACTGCACTTTAGAGTAAAAGCAGTTATATAATTGGTTCTAGAGCACACTATTTTATATTGCTTTTGTTACAAACAAATTTTTCTTGTATTAATAGTTAACGAGTTATGATATAGAAAATCGAAGCACTTTCTTACATTTCTCAAATAATGTCGCAATTTAGCTTGAAACCGGAAAGATTATTTATTGTTAACTTTATTATAATGATATTATGTTATTATATATGTATAAATAATATAATATATAAATATTTTTTTCTATTTCTTCGCCCCCCCCCCAACTCTCCCTTATTAACTGGAGTTTGGTGGGACGGACATGTTACGCGCCAGTTGATATTGATTCCAGAGAAGTAAAAAACGCTTTTTAATCAGGATACAGAAAGAGTACTAAGTATTTTGTGGATCCAAGAACAAACTATAACGGAGATAAATTAGTTGGCTTATGCTTAGAAAAGGGTCTGTTTATCACAAATACTTGGTTTAGGCATAAAATGATCCACATGTACATCTTGTCTGAAAGAGATAGCCACGCTATAATTGAATAAGGTAATCCAACTTAAAAATTGATGTAATTTCAAGTTTAAAATTATCGGTCATACGATCTTTATTATAAAAACTGTGTTTAGAACAAACAACATTTCGGCATCCTTTTACACCTTCTTCAGGTTTAAAAAATTTTTCTCTAAAAATAATATTATATAAAAATAAAGTGTTATAAAAATCAATTTTTTAGGCAGTAGAAATTTTTCAACCTTGTACTTACAATATTTGACGTTATAAACTTTGTTGACAATTAATCATGTTTGTGACAAGTTTTTTGTTCCATTTTCAAATCACGGTATCTTTTCCATATATACAAGGTTTATCAGAAAGACTTAGAGCTGTACTTAAAAAACATGAAATCACGTCTTATTTCCAAAATAATCATAAATTAGGAAATATCTTTCGGAATTTAAAAGACTATGAATTAAAAGAGAATTTATCAAATGTAGTTTATTTAATTAAATGTAAACAATGCAATAAAATTTACATTGGTGAAACTGGCAGGAGATTAAAAAGTAGAATCACAGAACATAAAAGGCAATGTCGGACAGAAAACCAAAACACAGGCCTATCGAAACATGCATGGACACATGATCATTATTTTGATTTTACTTTTAGCAATATAAAAATTTTAGGTAAGGAAAAAACACATACAAAAGAAACACCTTAGAATCAATTTTCATTAAAAAAATATAAAAGAGATTGCATAAATTTACAAACTGAAATGTTAAATGTTGACAAAACGTACATAAGCATTTTAAATACTAATTAACAAATTTATTTCTGAATTCAAATTTTATCTAAAGCTTATTTTGACGATAGAAGTCAATATTGTATGTAAACGCTTTCCAATTGTATAAATTCATAATATTTCAGTATCATGTCGTACCTGAAACTAACATCAAACTGAAAATCAAAGTTTTTTATCAGTATTTATTAGTTATTTTACTTTCTGACCTGAATAGTTGAAAATATTGTGTGT
>JAAAKG020136676.1:0-13123 GCA_010014905.2 Druon quercuslanigerum
TATTTGCTTCATTTTGTCTTTATTCTTCCTTTTTCTTAAATTACTTTAGGATTTAACACATGTAAGGAAGGGGCATATACATATATAAAGACTAACACATATGCACTTTTATAGTTGGGATGCCCATCGCAGATGGCGCTGAATATCGCCATTTTTGACTACAGGAGTTGACCGAGCCTGATTCCAGAAGATCAGTCTCTCTTGAGTTGATGTTCGTGCTGCCCTGCAAAATATGGTGAGAGTTAGCATCGCATCCCAGGAGGAAGACCCCTTATCTTGCAATATTCCATCACTTTACGTACCTCCACTCTCAAAAATAGCTGAAGCAGCGGGACGAAGTTGACTCTCTTCGCCAATACGCATGCCCTTGGATTGGCCGCCTTGGCATCCCTGTAAAAAAAACCAGTCCCCTCTAAACCTCTAGTTGTATTTCGAACTAATCAGGGTTCTTGGTTTATCGAGATACCTGTGTGCCTCGCAGCTATGCCCCGCTTCAAAACTGCAGAGGTGCCTTTGATGAAATTTAAATTAATTTGGGTAATAGTTAGACCGAGAGCAGTCATTTAGGTCTGCTCCCGATGTTCCTGTACGCAGATAGGCTCCTCCTGTCGCTGGCCGTCAACCCTAAAGTTGACCTGTCCAAAGTGGTGGAAGGGCCCATTGTTGAGGACTCCCTGTTCGTCGGCCTCAGCACTACTTATCGGCTTCGTTTGGCTCTTCAAACTCCTTTTCAGGGAACCATTGATGCGTTTCTCCATTTTGGGACTCATTGGTCACTCCCGTTTCCATAGTCTCATTCAGAGGGACCGTCAATCCCTCAGGTCCGGGAATAACTAGGTTCCCAAAAGCCGCGTTAGTTTGGCTTGCCGGGTATACAGATTGGGTGGCCTCTCGTGAGAGACCACCTCCTCTCCCTTCCATTTCTCCTTCTTCTTTCGACTTTGATTTTGCGTCTTTCATTTTGATTCTGCCTCTGCAGTACCCCGCATGCAAGGATAAGACTAATTACTCGGGAAGGTCATACGGCGTCCCCGAGAGGCCGTTAGGATACATTCGTAACCCTCAGGTGCCAAGATGCCACGGGCACGATCACTTTGCACCCACGGCTTAAGGGAATGGTCGCATTGAGCGAGACACTCAATGAATATCTGATCGCAGGCCGCCATACCAACGGAGGGCTGTTTCTTGGTCGCTGTACGGGCTGTGGGTCATTTCTGTCCCGAATGCAAAAACTGGAGATTGGTCCGGGAGAGACTTCGTCCCAGGGATCCAGAAGGCCCGTGTTAGCCAGGATCTTCACTCTTCTATCATACTACAGTCATGCCTACCAGGAGATCGCATTTATAGGGATGCTTTTCAAATCACTCAGGAGAGCCCGTTTATAGGAGCCCATTTATCCATATCCATAAGCTTCGCCACCAACAGCCCCTCTTAGAGCACCTAGAGGAGGTACGGTACAATAATAATCAATATAACTCAATATGATACAGGATGAGTTGATGTAAAGTATACTTCAGCAAATTATACTATTATACACTATGAATATGAACTATTATAATATTTCGTAAACTATGATACGCTATGGTATTCAATGATACTCTATTATAAAATATAATGCAGTATAATATATTAAAAAGAGAATCTATATTATCAGCAGAGTAGTTACTATCGATCAGTATAGATGTCACTCCATAATCTGTGGAAGATATAAATCAGAACTATCGTTCAAGTTAGCTCTAAATAACAGTAAATAATTAACATTATTTTTGACAAGATGATAAATAAATTTAAAAATTTGTTCAAATTATATTTTTCTGATAAAAGATCTTCTAACGCCGCTCCTCTGGGAATCAAACCATAGAACTTCCGATGTAACTTTATAATGTATTATACTATAATACAGTATTATATAACTGATTTTAATATCCTTTTTTATAGTTCAAGAACAGCAATCCCTGTTTCAAGCAGCTACACTCGGGTTGCGGACTATTGTCAGAAAAGTCTCCATTAGCGGGCCGGGCCCACTTAAGATCTGAAATTTTCGTTCCGAGCTCTCTTCCACCATTCGTTTGAGGAACTCTGGACAAGAACGGAGGGGTATTTTCTGAGTAGTTTCGAAAGATGATAACCCCTTTGGTTATAAAAAATATCGTATGCGCCAAGGAGGAGAGGCACTTTTTCCATTTGCGAACGTTTTCAGTACTTGATTCCACCTCACGATACTTGTTCTTCTATGACATCTACTGAAAACATACACTAGTCGAAGAAGCCTATCTTATCGCCCTAGGTCCATAAGGTACTATTCAAAGATTACTCACATTAATAAATCATGGTTGGCGATAATTGATCGAAGGAGAGAAGAAAAGCGAACAACTACCAGACCTTACTCACAATAACTATTAGTCGAGTAACTTTTCTCAAAAGAAAAGTTCAGCCTTTTATTTTTTTTGAACTTATTTACATTTAAGCGGGAAATTTTCCCATTTAAATCCTTACATATCACTATATCATCCTCTTTCTGATGATTATAATAACAATATTTTACCAACTCATATAATTAATAAAAATACATCAAAAAAATATCCAGATCTCCTCAACAAACATTGCAAATGGAAATTTAACATGGTGAGGAAAAAGCATTCCCCCAAAAAAACATTGGCCCCACATAGGAATACTAACAAAAAAGAACCAAATCTCCCGAATCCGCTTAAATGAGGCCAAGTTTGTAGGACAATAAGTCACGGTAGTCCTGTTAAAAAACAGAAAATATGAAAAAGAAATGGAAAAAAGGAAAAACATTTACTCCCCATGATGGATTTTTAAAGTAAATTGTCCTAGAAAACATTGACGGGAAAAGTGAAGACATGAATAGATGTCACTGCACATTTCGTTTCATGCTTGTCACTCCGCATTTGGGCATTTCCAGTCACTCAACTTTCCGCTTTTCATGATGAACAACGCTTTCTTCAATTAAATCTAGAATTACCTACGCGATTTTGATATAAATACGGCCAATGAAAGTTTTTTGCCTATTTTATTTTTTCTTAAGGCGCCTACCGCGAATCACTGTCCTGCAAAGTTAGCCTCATTTAAATGCATGCGGAAGGTTTGCTTATTTTTGGTTAGTTTTCCTATGTGCGACCAACGTTTTTTTTTTTTTTTTTGAGATAACGCTTTTTCATCACCTTCCCCAATTTCCGTTTGGAATGTTTTTTGGGGGTTTATCTGTTTTTAATTACCATGTAGTTTTCCAATAAATAATCCCGTATGAAGGGGTCTAAATTGTCACCGAAACATCTGGGTTCCCTTTTAGTACAAATAAGACGGAGAAATTAAAAAGCGAGAGATTGGTTTTGGATGACTTTTCAATATTTTGTACCTCTTTTTTTTATTTTTTATTTTTTGTGTCTAAGAAGCGGAAAAGTGAGGTAGTTTGGAAGTCTTGTTTTTAATTTTGAATCTTTTTTATTCTCATTTTGCATCAAATCCTTCATGAAAAAATAGATTTATTTATAATCCTAAATTTTTAAAAACAGTTATCAGGTTTCATACTGAAGTGGGTGAGCTGTTGAATTTAAATCATAAGGGAACAGCATTCAAATGCTGTAAGAAAAAATGATTATTTTGTATTCTTCTGAATAGAATTTGTTTTACTCAGTTTCATTTTAAAGCTTCCCTAAATGCGCTTACGTCCCCGGCTTACGCAAATTTTGCAGAAACTTTCCCTAAACAATTTTCTCTATGTATAAAAAATTGGGACACGACTTTTACTGAGCGCTACTGAGATCCAAACGTATTTCTATGCATATATAAATCAATTGTATTTGTATACTTAAGCCAGTAGATAAAATACAGATTCGATATCATGAGGATTTAACCAAAGAATTTCCCTTGCCCTGTTTTCCGCACTTTACTCATTGAATACAGCTTCAAGTAAAGCGATTTTTCAGAAGTAATAAATGCCTTAAATTCTTATTTAACTCTTCTTTTTACAGTAGCGACTTGCGAAAGGGGGTTTAGAAGATTAATAATAGAACTTGATGCTGCAAAAGAATTGGATATTGACAGTGTTATTAATAAGTTTGCCAAAATGAAAGAAAGACAAATCGCAATATAGCAACGTGCAAATAATTTTTTTTACAATAGAATACAAATTTTTTATTAAAAACTGTATAATTTATGATTTAAATTATCTCAAATAAAATTTAATTTGTATTATATTATAAGAAGAACTATATGAAATATTTTATTTTTTTAAATGTATTTCAGCTACACTTATACGTTGTTTGCTTCTTAATTTTATAAGAGGGGCCTCCTAAACATTTCTGAGGGGGGAGGGGCTACACGGTTCTATTTCCGCCACTGGGAACGACATTATATTGGGAAATGACTTATATATCGGTGTAGTATAGAACTTTTATCACGTATGCTGGTCATAAAATAAGATTTATTTCAGCCTGCAAACTCTGAGAATTTACGGAATTTTCCCTATTTTGACGTTTAACATAGTTAGTAATGCATTCGATCGGCACGATCCGAGAAACGAGCAAAATTTTAATTTTTTCGTTTTGATCATTGAAATTTTCATTTTTGATGCTGTTTTAGCCTATTCAATTTAATGCAGTTGAAATCTAACAAAAGTTTTAAATTATGAAACGTTTATTATTCCTAATAAGTTTTGTGATTTTTTTGGAGCCTCTATCTGAAGCTATTGTTCCACGCGGTCACTTTTCTTACTGTTTGTCGCTCGAGACCTTGCGACAGCGGGCGTGAACCGGTAGTGTTGTTGTTGTGTGGCTCGCTCATCTTGGCTTGGCAGTATCTAGCTTTCTCTGATCAGTTCAGCGTTGCCATTGCTACTGATTTATCGGGAGATCTACTTATTTTTGCCTGCAGAATATCCAGAAGAGTAAAAAAGATGGACCATTCTGATTGTTCCTTCTCTCTTTCACTCTTGTGGACTTACTGCAGACAGGCTGACTGTCACTGACGACGAGCGAGGTACGAAAAGGCGTTTATAGTCAAGTTTCACTCTACAATGTGACAATACCACGCATTTATCTTACTCTTGATTACATTTGGCACATGTTTGTGTCAAGAAAATTTCAAATTTTCGCACGAGAAAACTAAAGGTGGCTGCCAAGTCGGCAACACGACTCATTAGTTCTCTTATTATGCGAGCAAGTGCATGTTTGCAACTAAAAAATCTTTTATTTGATGTAACTTTGCTTTTATATAATAAAATTATATTGTTTATTAGTATTTAAATTACTTTAATAATGATTTATCATTGTTTATGTATCTCCTATCTTTCTTTCAAATCTTCTGATAAAAAGATCCTGACTTTTTGTTTCAACCGACGACAACGCTGTATCAGCTCCATTCCGACTTTCGTGTCGGTCACTTATATTACATCCTTCTGAGATCCAGTTCAACGCGCTAAATTTCTTAAAGTCCAGGAGCTCGTGACAATTATATGCACGTCATTTTATTACTCACTAAAATTTCAGATTCTTTTGTTTTTATAGTCAAGAGTTCGAAATTCGTGCATTTTGCAAAAAATTTATCGTCGAACTGGTCAAAAATTCGAGTGAAAAAACGTCATTGTAGTAGTTGTTTGAATGCTAGGATCTAACAAGAAGTTTGACTGGCAGCTCCTAAGTGGTGCTAAAGTTGAATGACAGACTGGCAAACATTTATAAAATGACAGGATGATAATTCAAACCTTCATTTTAGTACAGACAATTAACAAGAAGTTTGACTGGCAGCTCCTGAGTCGTACCACAGTTCACTGCCATGCTGTCAAACATAACAAAAATTCGACTGAAAAAACGTCATTTTAGTATACTTGAAATCTATTGGGGATGATTTTTTGCGTACAAAAAACTAACTAAAATTTTGACTGAAAGCTCCTGAGTGGTATCAATGTTGACTGGTAGGCTGTCAAACATGTCAAAAATTCCAGTGAAGAAACTTCATTTTAGTACTCTTGGAACCAATAGTAAATGATTGTTTGAATGAAAAGAAGTGGAAAAAAGTTCGATTGGCAGCTTTTTGGTGTAAAAATGTAAAAATATAAAAAAGAAAGGATAAAAATTAAGAGCATCGTTTTTATCGGACCCCGAATGAAAGTACTGCCAGTCAAACTTTTGTTAGTTTTTATCATTCAAACAATCATTTCGAAGTAGTTCCAAAAGTACTAAAACGGAGTTTCTTCAATGGAGTTTTTCCCATGTTTGACAGCCTGCCAGTCAAATTTGACACAATTCCGGAGCTGCTAGTCAGATTTTCTGTTAGTACTAGACTTCTCTTACCGTCAGATAGTATCCGTATTCTCTCAACAATATGCTGCCTGATGATCTGCAGCTTTGACTTGTAAACTGTATCATAACAGATCCGGAGTTCACGCGCGAACTTTCGAACCTTGGCGGTAAAATTCCTGCATGATGTTATATAGTCAATCACACACTGAATGCGGGATTCGTACTGTCTTGCCCAGCCTATCTTTATGGCGAGATGATAAATTCGTCTTTTGGTCTTATGATCAACCGTTGGTTTTGCTTTACGGTTCGAATCGGCCGAAGCTGAAACCAGAAAGACGAAAAAAGGGATGATAGACTTATACAAGTGTTAAGTAAGCGGTCCAGACTCAAAACAGTGCCAGATATCAGAGCCGAGATCAATCAAGCGCTACCGAAGCCGATCTCCGATACAACCGTCACACGTCGGTTTGCATGATATCGGTTTGTATGGACGGGTCGCTGCCAAAAAACCATTGTTGCAATCGGTAAACGTCCGTAAACGACTCAAATGAGCAAAGGTATGGGGTTGTTTCTGCTACGCTGGTGTCGACACCTTAGTAAAAATCTACGGAACAATTCGGAAAGAAGACTATAACCGGATACTTCAGCGAAGCGCTATTCCATCTGGCATCGATTTGTTAGGAGAGGGATTTGTATTTTAGCAAGATAATGGCCCTGAACATACATCAAAACTTTAATTTAAAATTTACTTTAGGAATGACTTTCATTTTTTTGAAAAATATTTTACCTTAGGAAATATCCAACCGTCCCGGGACTTTTTAGACACCCGTATATTGAAATGGGGTCAAAGTAGGCTCTAATGTTTCATTGTCTAGGAGGTAAAAGTTTAAAGCAGGGGCAATAAGTTTAAATAGCATTAAAGCAGGTTCTAGTAAGGAGCTGTTTACAGAAAAAACTGAAGATTCATTCATGTTGTAGCTTAAATGAAAGTTCGTGTCCTCAGGAACTTGAGCTCCAATAGATAGGTACCTGCAGAGACCCAAATCGGTTCTTTTAGAGCGCACTTAAAAAGAAAAGCATAAAGGTGAATCAATAAACCAACCGCTTGCCAAGTCGGATTGGTATGGGCGGGATTTTTGAATTCCTCATTCTGCAAATCAGAGTTGTTAACCAGATCAGCGATTTTGCTTAAACTAGGGGAAATAATAGTGTTAGATAGGTAAGACAGCGTGGGAAAATATTTTTGAGAAAATTTTAAAATTGTAGGAATTACTTCACTTGGAACTTTTTTTATAAATTTTTTTGAAAATAGTCCACCTCAGAAATTTTGTAAGCGATTTTTATCAAATTTATAGGTGTTATGTAAAATGTAGTACCCCTTTTTTATAAAAATAAAGAAAAAAGTCAAAATTTCAAATAAAAAAATGTCAAAAAAATTTTGATTTTTCCTTTTGAGCTCGGATTTTTTTTTTAATTTTTCTCATTTAAATTATTCCTTATGATCGAGGAATGATTATGATGATTCGAAAGAATGGAACCCTCTTGTGCCATTAATTGTCTGAGTTTGCAAAAACCGACGTTCCAAAAACTGCACGTTCTCTTCATAATGTTTTGCAGTGCAATAAATAGATTTTATTATGGGCAGTGCATCTTTGGCCCATTCAAAAAGCGATTGAGGAGTCGTGATTTGATTGTCGAGTGGTCGTTCATGACTCGCTTTTGCAGCACCACGCTTCAAGGTGCCACTTAATCCGTCGCATGTACTATTTCCATGGGACGTGGCGAAAAAATTCCATCTAGCTTTCACTCCAAAATCTTGTTCATGGTAGGCAAGATGAATAAAGTTATACTTATTTTTATATTGCGATGCAGCTCCGTCGGTAAAATAAATTATTTCTGTTACTGCGTGTCGTTTCTTTAACTCTTCAATCAATTTCTTGATATACAAATTGACAGCAGTTGCATCGTTATTGAGGCATTCAAAAATGATCATATACCTTTCGTGTTTTAACTCCCTATTTTCTTGAAAGTAAACAACGAATGGGTGAATCGTTATTTGTTTATTACTCCAGTAATGATCTTGAACATATTTCTGAATTACAGGAGAAAAGTTTTCGCTAAAATCACAGAGTATTACAAAAAATCCTGGTTCTAGAGATTCTTTAATATCTTTTAAAAACTTACTTTGCGCCTTTGCTAGAAATTCGTGCTTCAAAATTTCAGGTAATTTGTTGCTAAATTTTTTAACATAGTCATCAGCTGAATCTACGATAGTTTCTAACATTGAACGATCAGTCACTATCTATTGTCTGTATGTACTTTGGTCAATAAATTTCTCATCAAACAAGTTTTTCAAAGACTCTGCTATTTTTTCAACTCCAGGACATTCTGTACATAGAAGTAAATAGCAATTAGGCGCGGCAGTGCTGCATATAATTGTTTTTAAAATATCTTTGTAGGATCCAAGAAAATGATTCGCAGTCTCGGCTTCTGCAAGCTGATTCAGTCGTGCTCCAGACATCATCAGTTTCGGATTCTGATGGATTTTACAAACGTAGACTGAATGGGTGCTAAAACTGCCAGCCAAAATGCACTCTGTCGTAATTCTGCTTTGAAAAAACCCGATATCGCAGGAAGGATGCTTTTCCTCAAATATGACGTATAGCTCTTTCAGGTTTCCCAAAAGTAGTCGCTTTTGCTCCAACGAACGGTTTCCATCATTTTTTACTGATATGCAGTCTCTTTGGCCAGGCATGTCTCGGCTGTATTCGTTGTCATAATAAAAACAATGGACAAGCGTTTCCGTCTGTTGTGAAAGTAGTTTTTCTAATCTGGGATTAGGCGACGAACCAATTCAATGTGCAGTATGAATATTTTTTGCAGTCCATCAACCAGTTTATTTATTTCGTTGTTACTATTTCGCCTAATATCAAATACTTTCTCTAACTCAATATCAAGAGCTTTCTTTATGTCTTGAACCTTAAGCTCTTGGGCCTTTATTGATCAACGATCCTTCGAATTATTAATCGGTGAAACTTTCAGAAGTTGAAGAATTTTATTTAAATTTAGGATTGCTTCATCATCGCGAACCATTTGATTTTCGTATTCTGTTTTTAGCACATTTCCACCATCACCATTTTCTATTTCTGCTTCTGTTTTGTCTACTTCTTCAGCATCTAAGTCATTCTGCTTATCGAGCTGATCATGAATTGGAATCAAAAACTTATTATTTGCATCGCTAGAAAAGGCAGTTGAGATAGAAGGTCTCATTACATTGCTTAGGCTGTGATCAGAATCATTAGAGAATGAAAGTAAACATTTGGCGAAGTTATGCTTTACCACTTTCTATCCAATGTCCCTTTTTGTTAAACGAATTATAACAGCGAATGACTGGAGCCATGGCTCTAAATTCTTCCAAAAGTTTCCTAGCGTTTTAAAACCTAAACTCTAGAAACGATTATAACGAAAATGAAAGGATTATGGCACTAAAAAATATCTTTCTAGACGAAAATCTTTGTTTTAGTCTGTAGCAGGACTAATGCAAGTAATAAACAAATAATACAAACTTTTTGCAATACAAACTGTCTCTGTGAAGTTTTTCCGGTAATGTACAGATGTATTTATAATATTGGAAAATCGGCATACATAAACTTCATGAGTTCCACATTAAAGAATATTTAGTGATCTGGTAGGCTCTATCATAATATACAAAAGAAAGTAGACAAAAAGAAACGAGCACAACATGAACACCTATGACTATTTTCGCTGTAACACTGCACGCTTCAGCTTAAAAGTACATAACTCGGAAACCAGAAGAGGCTACAAGCTTTTTTTTTAAATAAAAGGTAAAATCATAAGGACTAATTTAAATGAGAAAATTTTTTTAAAAATCCGAGCTCAAAACGAAAAATGAAAATCAAAATTTTTTTGACATTTTTTTATTTGAAATCTTGACTTTTTTCTTCATTTTTATATAAAAAGGGTTCTACATTTTACATAACACCTATAAATTTAATAAAAATCAGTTTAAACATTTCTGAGGTGAAGTATTTTGAAACAAATTCAAAGTGACGTAATTCCTACAATTTTGAAATTTTCTCAATAATATTTTACCACAATGTATTATCTATCTAACACCATTATTTCCCCCAGCTTAAGCAAAATTGCTGATCTGGTTAACAACTCTGATATTACTGGCCTGGAACCTCTCTTACAGAAATAACTAATATTGAACAATTAATTAGTTATTGGTAATTATTTATCTCTTTCCCTAACAAATTATTTCAATCTCTTTAACTTGAGAAAAGGGTTATTTATATTGCATAAGAAGGCTTTTGCAGTTTTTATGTTTTTTAAAAATGGAATACGGAATAAAATAATTAGATTTGATTGCATTTACAAAATCTTTTTTTAATAGTGTCTTTGGAAAAATGACATTGTTCAATAATAAATTATCTACTCTTTCTATTGGCAAAAGAAAATGTGGCTTAAATACTTTATTTTAGAGAAATTTGACTAATACATTATTAATGTATTAAAAAAATTACAATAACCTTGAGTTGTTTTAAATTTAAAAAAAGCATAGAGACTTCAGAAACCTTTATTCATATACAGTCAAATTGATTATCTATTTATACCCTTTACGTTAAAATTGTAAAGCAAATGAAATCTGGCTGTTGCAACAACCGCACTTCCCTTCTAATAAAATATTTGTACTTTTAAAAAGTAACATATCTAATTGAACATTTTTTCATAACAGAAAAAATATTACTCAGGAGTTATAAGTACTTTATAAGTTGAAAATATACATAGGGTATTTTTTTGAAGCAAACAAAGAAATTCAAGAGAGTTCACGTAAGATTCATTTCTTAATAAATAAATATGATGGATAATTACCTTTTTTTAAATGTGAACATAAAGAATAAAATTATTGACCGATTACCAGCTTGCGTCGCGCCGACAACGCCATTGGTCACTGCTAGCGCGCTGATTTTGAATTGTATAAATATTCAAATTTAATATTTATCATAAATAATGATTGGAAAATGCATCCAAAGTAATTTTTAGTCCTAAATTGGAATTTTGGATTAACGGATGAAAAATAATTCTTTTTTCTGAAATGGCAATAATTCTCATCGGAAATTCATCACTTTAGTTTTAAATTGATCTTTTTGGATTAAAACTCAAATATCCCAGTTAAATATTCAATTATTTTAGTTAAAAAATCATCTCCTGTGAAAAATTAATTTTTAATCTAAATTTTAATTTTTTTTAATAACAAATTTATTTGTTTAAATTTTGGTTGGCAATTTATCTTTTTTAACTTAACATGCATGTGTTTAATGAAAAAATCTATTGTATTTAATCGTTAGCTGGAGACAACGACACCTTTTAAGGATCCTATGTTATAAATAAAGTTATATTTTTACCTAAACCCCATTCATTTCAATTTTAATGAAATTAATATTTTAAATAAGAATTTTTCAGGAATATGTACCTTTTCTCCGTTTAATTTAATAAAATCTGGAAAGATTTCAACTTTCTTAATTAAGTGCAGTTATGAAATTTCGTTATATTATTGTAAGGGTCTATTTGAAATTAATATGCGCTCTATAATTATATTTTATTATTCTTCAATAATAAATAAGATAATTACTGGTATGATTCATGAACCTAAATTACTTTAAATTCAAAATCACTTTTTTGTAATTCAGGTCTTCGTCAAGCTACTAAAAAAATGTATGATATAATATTTATCAGTGCAGTAATTAATTATTCTCAAATCAATTTTGGCACTTTTAGTTATTTTATTTAAAGTCGCATTGTCGGAAATAAAGAAACATTTAATTTTAAAACTCGACAGACATGAGATTACCCATTACGACAAACAAAAATGATTTATTGCTCTGCACTCAGCATTCATAACCTCTTTTTCATTAAAATCGAATTATTTGTATCTGTCACTCCAATATCTTATTTTGGGATTAAAGAAATTCCAGTTGGACATTTCTCAATCATTATTTATTAAAAATACCAAAACGGAATATTTATATAATTAAAAAATAAATAAAAATAATTCAAGAACAGTTCCCAAGATTTGGAATACTACCGATAACTTGCGACGAAAATTTTATTGCATGTGAATAAGCCTTTATATTTTCAAGTTTGATACATAACCTGCAAATGATATTTATCAATTCATTGTATATATTTTAATTGCGGCAATGAATATGATAATTTAACTATCTTCATTAAGCTATGTCTATCATATGTGCTTTAAGGTAAATATTGTTTTATTAATTAAACATAATTTCCACGTGGGCAAAACAAAAATTAGGTTCTTTGGAAATAGGCTCAGTTAGAATTGAGATGCTTTCGAGCCCCGAGTGTGGTATCATTTAGAGCTCATTTATCGTTTTGGGTTCCTTTTCAGCAAATGTGCTTTATTTTTGTTGCAGCTCCTTTGGAACCAAAAATAGGTTCCAATGGAAACCTCAGTTTTTTCTGTGCTACTTTATAATAGATTCTACGTTTCGATTCAGGATAAGTTGCCAGAAGATATATTAAGACGTATCGATATATTGCATGTTTTGGATAAAAACAATTTGCATGAAACTTTTTCTAACGATTGGGTAGCGTTGCGCATTTGGTACACAGAAAAAACTGGGGGTTCACTTATGTTGCGGCTCAAGTGAAAGTTGATATCCTTAGGAACTTGAGCTCATATAGATACCTGTCGAGACCTAAATGGGTTCGTTTGGAGCGCAGTTGAAAAGAACAGCTTGAAGGTAAATTCACAAACCAACCGCTTGCAAAGTCGGGTTGATATGGGCGGGATTTTTGAATTCGTTATTCTAAAA
>JAAAKG020136677.1:0-13123 GCA_010014905.2 Druon quercuslanigerum
TGGTAGTTTACCTGTTAGAAACTTATTTTGTAATATAATAAATATAAAGTTTTGTTTTATACCAAGATTTATCTATCCAACGTATGATTTATCGTATTAACAATAAAATGAAAATGCCTAATAATATTATTGATAATAATTCACTAGACTTACCAACAACTTAATTGTTTGAACGAAAAGAGTTTAGCGTTAGATCCTTTTTCCTATTGATACGAAATTCAACACGACTTGTTAGTTCCAAAGAAAGTGCACATACTATTGCCACCGATTGACGAATTTGTACCCAGGTGCCATTGCGTTGTCTGCATATCAGATAAATCGTGCATTTGTGTTAGGGCTGGAATAAAGTGCTGTTCATTTGGTTCTTGCCAAAAGAAAAAAAAAATGTAGAAATAAACATAACACAATAGGGACGAAGGACAACAGCATGTGCACGGAGACATAAATTAAATTCTACATATGATAAAAAGTTTTAATGTATATAAGAAAATTTGATATACATTTTTAATAATTTCTCAACAAATGTACTATTTGTAATATTTAAATTTTATTGTCGATGTTATTAGATTAACAAAGCATTTTGAGAAATATTTTCCAAATCATTATACCTCCAAGCAATGAGTTATTTCAATTTATGGTTTATTCAGTAACGTACTCAAGAAACGTATTGATCACTAAAAAGAGATTGTTGATATCAATAATAATTTATTTTTAAACTGATATTTATTTCGAATTCAAACCCATTCCCGAAATATCGACTGCGCGCGGGCGAGAACATGTCAACTTATAGAGTAACTTTTAAAGAATAATGAGGTTTTTTCAAATTTCAGAAATATTGAATAGGTCACCACAAGATAACGCCCAATTTAGTGAAAAATGTCAAATTTTGGACCCTAAAAAAAATTATCTTTTAAAATAAGCATTTTACGCAAAAGTAGCTAAAGACCTTTTCGTCTTGAAATAGGCCATATTGTCTAGAAAAAAAAAGTCCAGGTAGAAAAAGTCATTTTTTCATAATTTGTTTAGACAATTGCGATTTAAACAAAACGCACCACTTTTTCGAAAAAACGCCGGGTATACTTGGATTTAGCGGCTCCAAATACGTAAGAATAACACCTTTTTATCCTTGGACATATTATTGCAGACGAAAGCATTGCCCGCTCCCGGACTATAAGATAGGTTTATCAGATTTTTGGAAAATTAAGATAAATGTGGATAAAACATAATTGAGGATAAAAATAATAGCTCGCAAGTTTGAGCGCGCCTAGAGCGCGCGACTGTTTGTTTTCTCGCTTCATTCTCGACAATGTACTTTCCTCGCGCTCGGATATTTGTATATTCCCCACAATTGTGCCCACATTTTTTAAAACTAAATGTCAAACCGTCAACAACAGTCAATTGAAATTTGTAATTTGTAAATGTGCATTCTTTAAAAGAAAATGTTGTTAATAAAATTTTATTGCAACTTCTGCTGGTTTTCAAAAACTGAATTTGTTTCATCTCTAATTTTATTTTCACGATTTAAATGTTACCCATTAATGAGGGGTTTGGGGGGGGGGGGGGTTGATTAGTTCAAACCGAGAGTCATAGCTGGTTAGTGTTTTATGCTGAGAAGGTCCCCAACCTTCAGCAGCGTTGTGTTAGATAGGAGTTCATGCGATCCCATCAGTTATGATAATCATACAGGGCATTCAAAAATCAACATTTTTCTTCTCTTGACTATTTTTCATATCGTGCGTTATTTGGCTTAAAATGTTCATTTTTCTGTGTTTTTCTGAATCTTGAAAATGCTGAAACTCTGGTAAATTTGGGTTTTATGAAAAAAGTCATAGGATAAATTCTTTGTCTTTTTGAACGCTATGAATATCCGAATATATAATTTTCAAATTTTGTAAAAAATGGTTTCAAAATTGTTCAAAATGCTATAACTTTTTGAATTTTTATCCAAAATAGCAGGCTAACAAGCATGACCTTTACTTTCTGAAACTTAGAAAGTGTGCCAAAGGCCAATCGAATAGATTAATTTTTTCAAAAGTTCAAATACATACATACATACATACATACATACATAAATACAGACAGACACATTCGTAAAAACCTGTTTTTTCGGTTCAAGGGGTCTCAAAACGTGGAAATTTGACAAAAACCGGAACGTCAAATTTTACACAAATCTAATACCTTCTCAGGATGAGAATGTGAAAATGATAATATTGTGAGAAAGGGAATATGGAATAAAAATTAATTGAACAAGATAGATTAAAATATGCGTCTCTATACAGTTTTCTTCCTTTTTTGAAGACTGAGAATATGCAACATAAATCCACATTGGTTGACCAATCAACACCAAATTTTGCATACATATTCTTTGGGCTCTCGGAGAGTTCATAAGAGTATTAGGGTGGGGCAGATAGGTGGGAGTAGCACCGCCACAGTTTTAGGCTAATCTGCACCAAATTTTTCACACGTGGGTGGAGCCGCAGGTTTACGCTAGTATATAATATAATGATATAATATAATGTAATACAATTATAAAAATGAATAATCATAAAATATAATGATAATTTTTCGAAAATATATATGCTATAAAATCCTCATTTTTTAGTGTAAGGACGTTTTTATGACTTAACATCAAAGTAACTTACAGTTTTTACAATAATAAACAATAATAGATTTAAAAATATATTTATTTATAAATTACTTCTAAAACCTTTCTAAAAATGTTCTTTTATAAGGCACTGTCGATAAGCTATAAACCGAAAATTCTATTGACTCATTTTACTCCATGTATAGTATGCAATAGTCGGTGGCTCAGTTGGTTACGTCCTCGGACTTCAATTTATTTTTTCTACGTACCTTTACCGAAATTCGGATGATTCGAATCCCATCTTAAGCTTCAAGTCCCCTCACCATGCACTTGACTGAAAACCAGTCGGCGAGTGATGGGCTAAAATTTAGGTTTTGCCTAATATGTCAAATTAGACACACTGATCTCATCAGATCAATTGATTGCATTCCAAAAATTCGTCCGTGACTGATGTTATATACCGGGACAGGCCCGTAAAGATTATTACAAAAATTGAATATAAATCGAACTGTAACAAAAGATTCCTTCAACAAATTGGGCTGTAATCAGCTTAAGCCTGAGACATTAATTTTAATTAAAAATAAAACACGCCTATTCTAACTGACCAGGTAGTAAAACATAATCATCCAGATATCCTCTAGTTAGATAAACGTGTTCAACATGTGATAATAATAGAAATAAGCGTTCCACTTAAAAATTACATGTAGCTCCGATATACAAAGAAAATTCAGAAGTGCTCGGAGCTGAATAAGGAGATCGGGACCTTGTGGAGGTTGAACAAGCTCAGAATTTACCCTGTTGTGATCTCCTCCACTGGGAACGTTTATGCAAGGTGCATACAAATCTTGGAATACCTGGGAATTTGGAAACCGCTACATCTAATTCAGAAGGTGGTATTGCTGAACACGTGTGGCACCGTCCGAAGTGTTCAGGGCGTGAACAATGATAGCTGCAAAAATCGCCTTCTATGACCATTTAGCTTACACGGCAGATGCATTTGGCAATCAAAATTTTAATTTTTGACTTCTAATTTTTTACTTTTTTGTAAATGCGTGTGTCCGTGGTCGTGTGCGAAGTTAGGTTTATCTGTAGATGTTTAATCTAAACAAAATATATATTTTGAATAGCTGGTCTCAGTAGTTGGTATTGGATACAGCGTTTGTAAGAAAAATGGATCCCCATAAATGTTCACTCCAGTACGAATGTTGGATCCCTACAGTGCTCTCCAGGATGAATATTTGGTTTTTTATATAAACGGGCTTTGCAGCATGAATGTTGGATCCCTACAAACAGACTCTCCACGTTGAATGTTGGTCCCCTATAAACGGGATCTCCAGGATGAATGATGAATCACTATAGGGGTCACCAGTGTGATTGTCAGATCTCTACAGATAGGATTTCCAGTATGTACACTAATGGAAAAAATTGAAGGGTCAAAAAAATCTTCAGAATTTTGAGTTATTTTTCAGAATGCAAACAAATTTTCGGAGCTACATGTTCCGCGCACTTTTAAAAAGTAGTGTTCATTCAAACCCCGGCACGACTATTTTTCACTGAGATCTCGAAATTGAAATAAAAAAGGACCCTTTTGTCTTTGATCAACGATATCTCAGCAACCAATGGTCCAACAGAAAATTTAATGGCAGTTCTGAGAACTGAAATAAATTTCCTAAAATATTCTGCCGCGGTCTTGGATAAAAAATTCTTTTTTATCCATGACATAAAATTGAAAATAAAGGAAAAAGAGTAATTTATGGGTTTTCAGAACATCAAAGGCTACATTTTAAATCTTCATAAAATTAATAATATTCAGTGTGCCTTTTATAGTTGAATAACTCCTAAAAACCCTGCAAAGTTACATTTTAATCTAATGAACCGTTTCCTTGTTGCAAATGGTCAAACTTTTGAAGAAATTAAAGGGTAACGTTTTTTGCGCTAAAATAAAAAAAAAATCGAGCTTTTTCCCTATTTTTTCATAAAGACCGCTGAAATTTACAACGACAACAAAATGTAACGTTACCCAAAGTTTACCACCTTAAGGTTGTATGATCGGATTTACGCTACTGTGTGTGTTTGTGTGAATAGGAGTGTGTTTGGACGAGCGTGTCTTTCTGTTTGTCTGATGTTTTTGACCATCATTGTTTAATTTAATTAAAATTAAAGTTGATGATCCAAATCGCGTTTCGACCCGGAATAATACCTGTTTAGGAGACAAATCTCTGCTCAATTTTCGTGCGAACTGAACACCTGAAAAACAGTTTTTTTTAAATTAAACTTTTTCTTCATTGATTTTTTTTATTTCGTTTTGATTTTTCATTATGCCAAGAAATCACTTATTAGTGCCGGAAATTGCTCGTTTAGTGACTCTTGTTCAAGAGGGATACAGAATCAGCAGAGATTTGTCTCCCAAACCAGTACCAGATCATAAGTACCTGTGGGTGGAAGTTGGGCTAATTTTATTATAATATTAAAAAAGCCTAGGTGACTCAGTTGGTCAGATACTCGGACTAGGCCGGTACCTCTGGAAATTTTTCTTTGTACTTTTACCAAAGACCTGGTGGTTCGGATCTCACCATAATCTATTGGTCCTGCCATCGTGCACTCAGCTGAAACCCTGTCCGTAAATGATGGGTTAAAACCCAGGCTTTGCCCAATGTGTCAAATTATTTTCCGAGAATATATGCAATGGCCAATTTTCAATTACAAAAAAACAACATAACAAGAATTTTTTAAACCGCTTTGCTCCCGCTAGTAGAAATGTCTTTAGATTAGTTTTTTCGAATTTTACATGAAATAATGCATTTTTGTAGACATATAAAGGATCTGGCGACAACTTTAACTTGGCATTTATTCAATTACTTAAAGTTTTTGTTTAAAATTCAAACTATCTCATCGTCCCGAAACTCGGGATGAGTTGTCGAATATTTTTCATAAGCTTGGCAAGATTCTCAACAAAATAATGTTGATCCATAAAACGTGGTAAATTATTCTTTAATAATTTCGTCTGAATGCATGTAACCGCTATATTTGAGAGAAATACTATCATGGGCAGGTAATTCAATGTAACTTGTAGGCAGATGCACATTATAAATTCTATTCTCGTTCTTGCTTGCAAGATTCTAGATTCATTTGTTTTAAGGGATTAAATATTGCAGATATAGTATATCGTGCAGGTTATTGTAAAATCATTTACTATAGATATTCTTGAAAAAAATTTTCATCGTGTTAAAAATTAATCTTACTCCATTACGTCTATTATGTTCTCTGTCTTCTCTAATGTTTTCAAATCAACTTCACTTTGCAAGTTTAAAAGACCATAACTTTCTAAAATCTTTTTATAATGCAGCTAAATTTGCAAAAGTAGAAGTAGAAAAATTGTAATAAATAAAACTTAAATGAGAGAAGAAATTTTTTATCTATACGCACTTGAGAGTAATTAGAAAGGAATGTCTTTCAATACACGTGGGAAAGTTTTTCTAAGAGCAAACATCGCGCATGTGAGTGTATCGATTCGACTGAATTCGTAAAAGATACTTTTTTTAACATGAATAATAAATAAAATAACTTTTCGAAAAAAACGCATTTCATGACGTCTCGTGACATACGTGAGTATCATTTTCAGTTTGTTTCCAAGGACGTGTTTTTCACTGACTATGAAGGTAAAAATCCAAATTTTTGGTGTTTGTTGGATATTTTTATGATTTTTTTTTAACTCGATGAGTTACGAGATATGTCGGCACAAACATAACTTACAACATGCCAAAAAAACGTTATCCGTCATGTGATTCTTACTAGAGTATGCAGCGACAGTGGAACAAATTTCAAAAATAAACTCATAGAGAAATTGGTTAAAGATTGGGGTTTCGAATTTTCTAAATCAGCTCCGAATGAACAGAGAGGGAATGGAAAAGCAAAAGGCGCTATTAAAAGTGTGTAAAGATTAGGTTGGAAAGCCCAGTTAAGTGAAAAAGATTTGTAGTACATTATTTTGTACTGAAGAAACACACTAAATTAAATAGGGTCAAGTGCAATTGAACCCTAACGCAAACAAAGCCTGGACGCAGGGTATTATAAAAAAAAGGATATAGACTATCTTGTGAACGTGGAAAAAAATGGATTAGACGCAACATAGTGAATTTGATATATTTTTCTGCATAATCATCGTGTAATGCTGAAAGGGGCAGCGAAAGGCAAACGGATGTCTCAGGTACATCACAGTGAAAGAAAAACTAAAGAAGGGCAGAAAAACGGAAAACAAAAATAACCTACATGTGCATCTAGACGTAATAATATAACATAGGGGAGTAGGTATAAAAAGTGATTGTACTAATTACTGACTTGAAGTAAAGCACGTTTTAGAGTGAACACGCGGAGGATGCTTGAATGTACGCGCGAGAACAGCGAGCCTGTATTGGTTCTTTACAACGCTCAATATTTTAAAAACTATTGACCGTTAATCGTTTTGCTGCAGTTGTTTTTTGTTCAGTTTTGTAAAAGGAATTCGTGCACTCAAAGTCTATGAGGAGTTCTGGATTACACACTGAAGAGCAATTAGGAGAGAAAGGTCTATCATACTACTTCTAATACAATATTTGTGTGAATTGGCCAAAAATGAAAATCTGAGTAAATCACGTAAGTTAGTCTCGTCAGTAAATAAATATGAGGATAAGGAGATTATGATAATGCTTTGAAAAAGGTTTCCTTAAAGCTGTTCAGATCATTTCTTTCTAGCCTGAAATATTCGTAATAATCTTCCATAATTTCCATCAAATACTTTCATTCTCTTAAACCTCTTAAAAGTTAATTAGTTAGTTTTAAGACGGGCGGGAAACCCATGTAGAGCTGCCCTGGCGCTCAAGCTATAAATCCTATTGTGACATACCCTTAACTATTCGCTATCACTAGTTGACTCCAGACATCTTTATGAAGCCTAGTATGTCAATCACCGATCGCGTTGTAATTTTCGAAGCTGCCATAAAATGTGACCCAAAGGTTTGCTACCTGAGCCAAGCTAATGATTACGTGAAGTACTTCAACTGGTTGTTTCCGGTGAGCATCTGAACCTCTGATCTTACTTCATCCTTTGACAAACTCAGGATTTTCCTGGCTCTATTTATTCCGTTCGTATAGCCCAGAATAGATTTCGCCTGCCGGCAATCACAGGTTTGCTCGCAGTATTTCCAGTGCTATGAATGGATCCAGCGTTTGATGGCAGGATTGATGCAGCAAGACGCTAGTCTAAGTACCGGTTTCAGTCCTATGTATTCACTTCTGCGCCATATTTTGCCATCTGGGCCGCTTTTCCATTGCCCTCGATCCCTGTGTGACCAGGGACCCATATAAGATCCACTTTGTTTTTCCCAGACCTGTTCTGATGTTATGTCTAGTTTCTCTACTGCAGTTAGTTTCGTTTATCTATACAAGCAGATCGTCATCTGTCTGCCAGCAGCGTCTTCTTCTAATAGTGTTTCAGCACAGCGAAGAACGACCAGGACCTCCTCCTAAATCACAGTAGCATGTCTTTCAAATGGGACCCCCATCGCCCTCCTTCTCGTGTTGTAATATATTCCTGCTCTTAACCCTCCCTCTTCCCTGAAACCATCCGTATACGAGATTTTGCCTTTGCAGGAGCGGGTTACCATTTTCTTGTACCTATCCCTGCTTAGAATACTGCTTGCAATGCAGACGCGAGAAGCGCTGGTAAAGTTGAAATGTTTTTATTATTTTATCTTGCCTCATCTCTAGAATCGGCAGTTATTATTCGTAATTTTTTCCAAGAAAACGAACAGGTTTAAATTGAATAAAAGAAAATACAAATTGTCCATTAAAATAATTATAATTAAAAGATATTTATTCAAATAAAACGGACTTCTTTGTTTTGGCTTAAGAAATACAATAATACACAAATATTTTGATGTTTCGACTTTTTGATGCATAAAACGGTGTATCTATTTCCATTGATTTTGTATCATAATTTGCCATGATTATTCTTAATTGTATTGAATTCAGCGCAAAGGTGCTGCTCGGATGTGCAATTTTTTTATGTTTATACACATTTTGTTATTTTAAAACTACAAAAAAACATATTATTAGACGCATGTTTAAAAAAACCAATTATTTCTCTTTTACCATAAAAATTCAAGTTTTTGTCAGAAGAAACATATGAAAAAAAGCTTGGATTAAAACTTTTTATTATATTTTAGATCGGCCCGATAATTAATAGCGAAAATAAAACTTTGTGTAGATGGAAATTTTTTTTTTCTAG
Source organism: Druon quercuslanigerum (assembly GCA_010014905.2). NCBI lineage: Eukaryota > Metazoa > Arthropoda > Insecta > Hymenoptera > Cynipidae > Druon > Druon quercuslanigerum. The sequence continues at coordinate 8,850 of JAAAKG020136677.1, forward strand.
GAAAATATACATAACTTCCATGTCAATTACTTTCTTAAAAAGAATATTATGCTGAGTGAAAGATAAGAATCATAATTTGTCTACATCCAAGTTGTGAAAAAGAAATATGTACCTCAAACAAAACACCTATGCAATTTTTGTGTGTTTCAGTTTCAATGTTACCTTAATGAAAGAAAAAAAATTTATTCTAATTAGATAAATAATTTTCTATTTTATTATTATTTAAAAATTTTTTGTTGAATTTACAATTGTAAAGATTTCATTATTTTAATATAAATCTTTCAATCTGTCTATACATCGTATTATTACTTATATGAAAAAATTACCTAATTGAAGCGTTATTAAGATTAAAAAAGTAACAAAACAAATTCCGCAAAAACTCTGGGTCTAGAAAACTAGGTTCATCACAAATTTCTGTAGAAAAAACAAGAATGTATCCATCGCGGTATTTATTGTAACATTTAACTGACAACAATATAATATATGTACAATTTTACGAATACGTAATATAATAATTGTTTTATAATGTTATAATATAATGTTAACATTTTTCAGGTCGTCTTAATTTATGCAGAAGCTACATCAATATCAATCAACCTTGAAAAATAATCCACTCCAATAGCACTTTAGAGCATAGATGTTCGTATCTCGTTTTGTTATTCTTCATTGTCTATCATCACAAATTCATTATGGATGGACACGATTAATGATCAATAACGCATATCGCTGAACGGATACTATGGAAACTCTATGGGAACTCACGTCAAGATCTTTATCCTGGGTACAATTTATAGTTTTAGTTTATAAAATTCTTCGAATCAATACGGGATACCTCTGGCGCAGTTTTATTCATTAATTTCAAGAAAATGATATGACGGAGATATAAATTCGATATTGTGTACTTGGCAGGGATTTTCTTAAATTATTGTAACCTGAAGATACTTTTATGATAACTGTTACAAATATACTGACTATAACTTTAAAATATAATTATATATTCTCTAAAAAAGTAATACAATAACAGTATATTTATTCGAAACCACCATATTATGAGCCTATTATGCCCCCAGAAAAGTGAGCGTTAAGATAGCTCTTTACCATGCCTTCCAACTAGCGACAGTTAATTATTTCTAAACGCCACAATGAGTCGACCAACAATGCTGACCACTCAAGAGCTAGGGGAAACAATGAAGATGGAGTCAATGCAATGGACGAGCGGAATCTTGGGGCTTTTAGTTGGATCGAGCGACAAAATCACGACTTTCTAGAATGCTACGATGCCAGTGTAACGCCTGAACTAGAGAATTACATGGCACGACTGCATGCTCCCTGATTCTAGAAACACCCAGAGCTATCGCACTTTCGCGTCAACGTCTGCAAAACCATGCCGAAGTACTCAAAAAAACGGGCTATGTAAGGGGAGCGCCTACTCTACCAGAGCCAGAACAAGCCGGCAGCAGAAAAAGAGAGGTGACAAGACCAACCGTGGGCAGGCATACGACAGGGGGCGAATGATGCTTTATGACCCGGAAAAACATCAACACCCAGGTTTCTCCCAAGTCTAAAGATCTGGCTGAAAATAGTTGAAGAGTTTCGTGTACAATTTTCCGAAAAATCCAACGAATGCATCAACTCGCTATAAAGATAGGCTGGGAAAGATAGTACGCGTCCCGCATTCAGTGTGACTTACTATATAACATCTGGCAGGAATTTATCGCCAAGGTTCGAAAGTTCGCGCGCGAACTTCGGATCCGTTATCCCACACTTCACAAGTCAAAGCTGATGACCATCAGGCATCATATTGTTAAGTGAATATGGATGATATCTGACGCTAAGAGAAGTCTAGAGAGGAGAGAGAGGTAGGGCAGAGAAAATCAACAGTTTCTCTCTGACCCATCACGACTCTTCCAAGACCCTCCAGTTGCTGCGGAGCACCCGCCCAAACCGGGGGAGGTCAAAGTCTTTTGAAGAGAAGTCTACGAAGTGGAACATAGACATGTCGAAGACTCAGAGAACATAAATAGCTTCAAGTAGCTGTGCGATGCCCTCATAACTACACCTGAGGAAGAATGTCCAAATATCACTACCGAGGAGGTGAAAAAAGTATCGAGAGGTATAAAAAACTATTCCGCTCCAGAACCAGATGGTATGAAGACTACCTTGTGGAAGAAGTTCCCTTAAACCCACCACCATCTGTCCAGAGTGGTTGCTGGAAGGGCGCATAGTACTGCTGCCGAAAATGGGCAACTTAGCTCACCCAAAGAATTACAGGCCAATCACTTGTCTGAACACACTGTATAAGATATTCACAGCTATCCTAAATGATAGAATTGTTCGGGAAATCGGACCTGTGTGTCAAGAAATGTATGAGCAACGCGCCTCAAAGAAAGGCGTAGTAGGATGTCAAGAGAACCTGCTAATCGATAGATGTGTCTGCAAGATGCAGCATCATACCAGCGTCACCTATCGATGACCTGGACTGCTTACTGGAAAGCTTTCGATTCGACCTCGCATAAACTTATCATCTGTCTTTTGGAAAACTTACAGGTCCATCCGCAAATCGTGCAGTGCATAGAGAGATTGATGCCACTTTGGAAAACCAGATTTACTATCTCATCTGGAAAAAATGGTGTGACAACTAACAAGGTCACTTTCCAAGGAGGTGTCTTTCAGGGCGACTCGATGAACCCACTCCTCTTTTGCCTTACATTATTGCCATTATCTGTAGCACTTTGCCATTACCAGGGGTACCTTTGCGGCAAACCTAAAGAAATAGGAATGGAATTTGAGCAAGACAAATGCGCCAAGGTTTATTTGAAGCGAGGATAACTTAATGGCATGTCTGAAGACCTTGAGCTCGTTAATAGAAGCACTATATGACACCTTTGCACTGGAGAGACTTATACGTACCTGGGTGTGCCACAGAGCCGCATTCAGGATGTGACATCTATAACGAATACTCTTCGAAGCAGATATAAACGGCTCATCTGGAAGATTTGGTCTCCCGACTGTCGGCTAGGAACAAAGTATTGACAACGAACATGCTTGCCGTCCCGGTAGTACTCTATTCATTTGGAGTGGTTCCATGGGCAAAGAACGAACTCACATCCCTTGATATCGGGACACGAAAGTTTATGCACCTGAATAAAAGCTTGCATCTTAAGTCTTCTGTTTCGCGACTCTAGATCTCACGCCGTCAAGGTGATCGTGGAATATTGAATATAGAATGTCTTCACGACAGTATTATTTTGGGTACAGCACATAGAGTCGCAAATGAAAGTGATCCTGTTCTTAAAATGGTCAGGGAGCATGCAGAAGAGAGACTGCTAAACACTCGGACTTAACTTCAGTATCTGGAGTGAGCAGAATGCATCAATTATTATCTATCTCGAGTACTCACTCCTGAAAGCCCGGATTCAGAAAGCACAGGAGAAAAGCTTCCGGTCACAGCTCCTCGATAAGAGGATGCACGGCATCTTCCACAGAAATGTGGAAGATCAGTCAAGGTCGTTTGAGCTAACTTTTTCTTTCTTTACATCACCCAGATTAAGGTCGGGCATGAAGGGTTTCCTTTTTGGCATGTCCCGATGATAGCTTCAGGGGGTGCCATGCACATCCCGAGCATCTACGACACATACTACCTAGTTGCCCAACTCATGCGGGAACAACCTGCATCCAAAGGCACAATGCGGCACTAAGAGTGCTTTATTACCCTCTCTATCACTCTTACGGCATTAACCTTAATATCGCTCCGCTAAACGCTCCTAGGGAAATAGAGTCAATTGTCGTGAATGAGAAGTGCCGCATATACTGGAACTTAATATTCTCGATAATTGTTTCTGTTGCACACTTGATGCCTGACATAGTTCCCCTTGACTTCGAGAAGCGATCCATGTTCGTTATCGGATTTTCGGCACCAGCTGACTAAAACATCATAGCCTGAATATTCTGTTAAATTAATCGTCCTTATCATTGGCGCTCTTAGAGGTGCCAAGCTTAGCCTGAAAAGCATCCCTGCGTGTTAACAATATGCTAAAACACTTGAGGGGAAAATTCAGAAGGCGGTCATCCTTAGGCTACTCCTTGTCCTCAGGGTGCACGAGACTAATTAGTCTAAAACATTTTTCTCGTTTCGATTTTTTGTTACATTCTTTCGAACTTGCCGCCACCCCCAGGGGGCGGTGTAGGCGAACTGACTTTAACATTAGTGTATGTACTCCTCAGAGTGATTAAATTTTGATTTATAACATTTTTTCATAGAGTGCCTATTTTTC
>JAAAKG020136679.1:0-13122 GCA_010014905.2 Druon quercuslanigerum
CATGAATATCTGCATGTTAGGTGGGACAATCTTAACCTTTAAACATCTACATTTAAACATCCATTTTTCTCCGTGTGTGTTTCAAAAAATCACTATTGTTTTATTTTTAATAAATAGATTGAATATAGCGATATTGTGCGTTTGAGTAAATAATTAATTATAAATAGAGTCGGATGTAAAATATAACATACTTCAGACCAGATAAAAGACCGTAATGATGTTAAAAAGATCCTTTATTCAATTGTTTCGTCAACGTTCCGATATTCAAATGCTCTCCTGATCAGGAAATTCAGTGTCAAATTATAAATCCATAGATATTATAAAAGAAGTCAATGTGTTGATTATTAAAACGTGTTCTTAAAAATCTTTTTCATCTTGAATTTGTTCTGCAATTACTACATAACTTTTTAATTTAAATTTGAAAGAGGAAACAAAACACACGTTCTGCTCCATATTGAAGGCTAATTTCAAATGAAAGATGTAAAAACATGAATTAACGTAGACTTAAAAGAACAGTGTCAAAGTAACAGTCACAAAAATAAAGTTCCTTAAATTCAAAATGATACAGATTTTATAAATTTGAAGCCACAATTATTATTAGCAATATAATTAATTTATATAAATAGCAAAATAGAACATTAAAAATAGTAAAGAATTATTAGTAACAGAAAAGTCTTAAAAAGGAACATTGGGTCTTCAATCAGTGAATATAATATAATTTTGTATAAAGGACTAAAATTATTAAGGTCAGTTAATACATTTACCCTAGCGGACCGTGTGAACAGAAAGGATACTCTACAGAGTATCCTCATAGTTTCCACATAGTATCTCCTCCGTATCATGCAACAAAAACTAAAAAAAACAGCAAGATCAACTTTTAAATTGATGAAACTCCGATTTATGTAAGTTTTTTTTGCATGATACGGAAGGGATACTATGTGGATACTATGAGGCTACTCTGCAGAGTATCCTTTCCGTTCACGCGGTCCTCTATGGTGAGCAATTATCACCCTCTCTTTTAATACAGAACATTTCAGCTACAAGTCTTTTATACTCATTAGGCTCATGGCTTTAATTTTAATTTTATCATTAATGTGCGTTTGAACAAAATTTTTTGGATAATTATTGAGTAACAGAATATTTATGATAAAATTGATATTTGACTTAAGAAAAGATTCATGTGACAGTTTAAATGACGTATCTACTAGATGTTTTATAATAGCTATTTTATGCTGAATGGGATGGTTGGAAAGAAAATTAATGTATCAGCCAGAGAATTAAAAAAAATTGTGGGCAAATTTTTGAAATCACAAGTTATAAAAATAATCTCCATTGCAAATTTTAAAATTCGCTGTACATTCAATTTTGTTCTTTGATCTCCGAAAAAAATTGGGTAGAATTTTGTGACTTTACAAAACACGAATTGTAAAATTTTAAATTTTGTTTGGACTTTAGTTTAACAACTCAAATTTTAACGTTAAAATTTGCCTCTTTTACAAAATACAGGGTTATTGTTTGAATTTTCACAATTTTCGTTATAGTTATAGGTTAGGAAAATTATAGTTTAGGAAATTTCTACAACGCGAAAAAGTAAAAAGTAAAATTTAAACGTTAAAAATGCGAAAAGACAACATTTTCCATGCTCACTGCAATTCAGCGAGCCACTTTGTTACTTTCAGTCGCTTCTTGTGAAAGTCGATCCTCTGCTTTCAGTTTTTTCTTCGAAATATACCTTGAATTCAACGCATTTTAAGTTCAATATTTTCAGCTGCATTCGGATTAAAGTATACAAATATATTTGTCTTAAATATAAATTAATTCGAATAATTTATTTATTATTCACAATTTTCATTTATAACTTCTAAAGTTGAATAATTGTAGGCCAAACATGAAAAAGTAGACTACTAATTTCAAATTTATAGCGGCTCTATCATATATTTTTTGTATTTATTTACACTTATCTATAGACAATTCGTTACATGAAAGTATAGTTTCGCAAGATATCTCAAAACATACATTTTGTATAGCTAGACGCACACACATACATAAAAACTAGGTTAATACGATTATGAGCTATCTAATGATCTTCAACGCTCGCTGACAATCTTCACAATTAAGGGAGGTTTCTACCTTTTTGGGTCAACAAAATCTATTTTTTTTGCTTTATCGGATACATATATGTTTCAAGAATATATATGCAAAATTTAAAGTCAAAATATCATCAATATCGAAAGTTATCAGCCGTTTGGTGTAGCGGTGTCAAGCGCGCTGGGCCGCAGCGGCCTGGTGCTCTGCAGGTGCGAAACCGGTTCACGAAGGCAGGGAAGGCCACAGAGGAAGAATATTTCAAAAAAGGGGAAGGTGGCTTGCACGGACCTGAAATAGAAGACTAGGCCTAAGGGAAATTTTCTAAACTTTGCCAAGAATAATATTTTTCAATATTTTGACAAAATTTAAACGCAGTAACATAGCAATCGCTATGTAATTTTTTCTGCATATTCTCAAAAAGTGTCTCCATTTTTATGAGTACAACAGTAAAAAAATATTGAAATTTGTTTGTTTAAAAAAATAATTTGTAACAAAAAAAAACGTGAAAAAATAAATTTTTTTCAAAATCTCATCAATTTCTCATTTTGAATTTTTTTTCACGTTCGTTGTCATAACAATGCGGCATAGTATATAAAATCAGAAAGTATTCCATTTTTTTCGTTTCCGATTATTTCTACGGACGCTAGGACTACCACAGTCGGGACAAGTCGCCGCCGACGTCTCGCCATTGTTCCATGCTCCCCCCTTCATGTAACGACCCAAAAAAATTTTACGTGTTGAATAAACATTATTTACAAGTATGCAAAAATTTCAACCTTCTATCTTCTATACTTTTCTCAAAAAAAATTGCGAAAAAACATCAGGATTTTGGGGCCAACAAGGTAGAAACCCCCTTTAAGTTAACAAATTTTCTAACAGTAGAAGGATGAACGGAAGGCAATAAATAAAGCTAACCATTTATTGGAGTGATGTACATGTGTAGGCTTTGAAGGAAACTTAGATTCAAAACAGGGCTGACAAGCCAGGCATTCAGATAAAATGTGGAACAAAGTCTCATTATCGAGGTGGAAAATCCTACATCTCTCTTCTATATTAAAAACATATTTTCGACGGTCAATCAGAATTCGACAAACATGTATATTTGATAGTCTGAGCTGTGGAAAGATTTTTTTATAAAACAGATCATGAGTGAATATGATTGCGTGCCAGATTGTATAGCTAAATGCTAAATCCAGTTTCTAATCTCAAGGGTTAGCTTGGTGTATTGTTGGGTAGGGATAAGAGAAAAAAAAAGAAAGATGTGCTCTCTATAACTCCCAAATAATTTAGGCTCCAAACCTGTGAATCATACAGTAGTGTACTTGCAGAGAGGCTCTGGAATAATATAATGTAAGTGTTTTTTTTAAACTGATAAAATTTCAAAGAAAGTTGTCGAGCTTGATTTTTAATTTAGTTTTTCAATTTTTTTATAAATAAATAAATATGACGAAAAAATGGCCATTTTTTCTATTTGACGTTCCCGGTACTCGTCAATAATAGGAAAATTGTTGTATTTGCCGACGTTTCATAGATTAACATTATATAAAGATATTCCATCGTGATACAATAAACAAAAAGAAATTATAAACAAATTATTTGTTGTCAATTTTTTAAATTTAGAAAGCTCATGAAAATTTCAGAAAATTCATAATGTTTCGATGAATTTTATGATTTTATCAAATAAATTTAATAAACAAATGCATTATTCGAGCACTTATCGACGAGAAATTTGTTTTTTTTAATGCCAGTCCTTTTCATTGGGAACTTCATGGTAACTTCAGCAACATCCATCACTATTTGATAAATTTTATTTATTTTTAAAACAAGTTTAATAAACAATTGTATTATTCGGGCATCCTTTTAATTGAGAACTTCATATTAATTTCAGCAACATTCATTATTAGTACAATAATATTAATAACATTCATAATAAGTTGATTAATTTTATGTTTTTTTAAAACAAATTTAATGAAAAAATGCATTATTAGGGCATTTACTGACGTAAAAACTCGTTTCTTTTTCAAAGTCAGTCCTTTTAATGTCAGAAAAAAGGTCTTTTTTTCATTCAGTACTTACAGTTGGCCAACGCAAGAGAGTTTGAATACAAGGAATGGTTGAACAATACATTTAATATTTGTTATAAATAAATTCTATAACATATGAAAAGTCGGGACACTCATGAGTCTGAAGAAAGTTCTTCTTCCACTGCTACCATATGACTTCAGGCTTTCATTTTATGGCTTGAGCAAGTCTTGAGCTTCAGGATCCTGCATGAATAATGCATTTTTTAATCAACTTTGCTTAACAAAAACATAAAATTATCAGCTAATTATGAATGATACTGAAATTATCGTAAAGTTCCCAATTAAAAGGACTGACATTAAAAAAGCGAGTTTTTCCGTCGACAAATGCCCAACTAATGCATTTGTTATTGAATTTGTTAAAAAAATCAGAAAATTTATGATTACGAATTTTTGAATTGAAAGTTTTCGATAATTTTAGATTCAAACATTTCAAGTTATTTAGTTAAAAATTAAAATAGCATAAAGTTGCAGGATTAGAAATGAACATCTTTTGATACCTAAATCATTATTTTAGAATCATTAAAATCGTATAACTTTAGATAATTTTGGAAGTAGGATTATGGAAATTCCTATATAGGTTTCTATATAGGATCCTTCATACGATCCTATATGTTTCACCTATAGGTGCCACCTAGAGATCCTCTAGGGAGAGTTGAGACACGTTTCCCCCTCCAATAGTCGCCGCTGTACCGGAACTTTAATATTTTCATGGGCACGAAAAGTTTGAACAGTTTTATTTTTTATTAATTTCTTTGTTTATGAAAATTTTGAAGTATATGCCTTTCAAAGTCAATATTCTTTTCCCCTAACCTTAATAACTAAGCTTCCTAATCATTTATAATGTTTATGTTTGAATGTTATTTCTATTATGTATTAAATCCTCTCAGAAATATAATTGTGATTTGAAAAAAGCGCCAACTCATGCGAATCAAAATGCATTAAAGTTTAACTAAGTTCCGGTGCAGTGGTGCCAATCTGATTTGGATTAGCCCGTATTTCAACTCTCCCTTGAGGATCTGCAGTGCCACCTATAGAAAATGACATAGGATCATAGGATACCATATAAGTTCTTGTACCGGACCCTCTCTGATAATGTACTTAATGTTACCTAAGGGTACCTAACGTAACATATCTCTCCAGGTGCTCCTGGAAGAAAAAAAACTTCTGCGCAGCCATAGGTGTCATAGAATACAGGAACCTATATAGGATCCTGTACAGGATCTATAGGTTGCATGTATAGGTGAAAGGTACTGGTACCTATGCGATTAAAAAATTTATTTAAGAGGGGAAATTCTCAAGTTTTATTTATTTTTTGATACTTTGGCACCCCCACAAATTCTTTTTTTTATTTGTAAGAAAATAGCGCCTGATTTTTGACAATCTTAAAAAATATATATTTAATGTTCGCTCAAGGTCAGTCTTGTTCATGGTGCTTTTTCCTGAATTGACTCTTATTGTTTCTAATTACGCCCGATTTAAAATATTCATTTATAAAGCATATTTGTCAAACTATAGAATGGATTTCTTCGCCCAAATATACAAAACGACCTATGAATACTGATTTTATTCCCCGAATGAAAAAACTCTTTGAATGGCTTTTATTGTAACAGTTTTATTGAAGAAAATATTGCTTATAAAAATAAAAATAGTATAATTTTTACATAGATTTCTTAAAATAAAAAATTATTATCAACGAAATTTGTAGAAAATCTTTCAAAGAATAAAGTGATTGTTCCGAAAGTTAGAATTGAAATATTAATATTTCCAAAAAATGAAAGTTGTTCTAAATTGAGCTAGGCTCGCGACCGCGAAAAATCGAGGTGAATTAAAAAATTGAACTGTAGTTCGAGTGTTAAAAATTGAACAGTGACTGATTTTACAAGGCTATTCTGGATCTGTTAAAAATGATATAATTTACATATTTTAACGTTAAAATTTAAACTAATAGTCACGCAAGTGTAAACGTACGATTGAAACTTCATAAACAATGTTCAATTTAAAAGTAACTTCAAATTAATAGATTATTAAATCAACGCCTTTATTCAATTTCAAAATCTTATGGAAGTATTATTTCAGTATAAAATATTCAATTTTTATCCTATTAAATTTGGAAATTTTAAATAAAAAAAAGATAACAATTGTCAATAGTAAACAATTCGAGAATAAATTGTCAAAATTTTTTTTGTAATTTGAAGATAAAAGTATTGCATTTAGATTTTTGAAGAACAATTGAACAATGTTTAATTTAGAAAAAATCGAGTAAGCTGGAGGTTTTTGAATGTTTCAGATAAAACAAAAAAATTTGGAGCTGCTCAAGAATTTTGAAAAATTAAAAGAAAATGTAATAGATTTCTTGGAAGATTTAAATTGATTTTTTATTTTGAACAACTACATAACTCAAAGAGAATGTTTAAAAGTATTTCAAAACATTTCAAAAGATGTACAACATTTTAATCTGAAAAGACTTTAAAAAATTTTAAAGAAAATTATTACTCCTAATGATTTGAAAATTAAATGTCCTCTTTTTATTTTGAAAAATGACATGATTTTAAGAGAAAGTATAAAAATAAGGAACCACTGTAAAAATTCCGAAAACGATATGAAATTCCCAAATTTAAACATAAACAAATGAATTTTCGATCAATATTATTTATTACGTACAAGATAATAATTTTTAATGTTCAGAACGTGTAAAAGAACTCTTACTATTATACTATACCAGAGGTTTAAGATGCCAAATTAAGGTTGTTAATTTGTTTAAGGTTGCGGGATCGTGACTTGCATCTTATTAATTCAAGATGTTCCCTCGTTCTGCTGCCCCGTTACCGTTGAATCTCATGATAAAAAAGGGTTTTCTTTTGAATAATCAATGCACTGACTCTATTTTTAATTCTTAATTTATTCAAATTAACACAAAATAAAATGAAAAGAGATGGTAGAATTCCAAAGGAATTTTACCAGACAGAAATAAGGAGCGAGCAAGGATTAACTTTCTTGCTTTTTGGTATGGGAGGTACCGTTTCAGGTTGACATTTTTCCCTGCGCCGTAGCACTTCGTTGAGAACTGGTTGGTTGGTTTTTGAACTTAAATAGCTATACGTCTGTCCCTGTATGTGTCATTTCAATTCGCGTTGTGTCTTCCGTTAACTAAATATCTGAAAAATTTTTACGTCTGTTCGTATGGGTGTCTGGGTGCGTCAATTAAATTGTTAAATTAGTTTCGATGATGCCGTCATTCGATGCCGTCCCAGTTCGTCCGGATTTGCTAGAAACGTGATTCCGTTGGTGACGCTTGAGAGGCTACGTTCGTTGATATCTACTCAAAATAAGGATTCGGATCTGTGGTATCGTTTGAAAACGTTCTTTTTAGGCAAGGAAGTGTGCTGGCCAGCTTAGTTACGCGTCAAGTGCAGACGGGCAAGGGAAATCGTGTTTTCCCGGATTCCTTAGTACTTCTAGTCTGTACAAGAAGTAGTAAAGAACTGCCTTGAGAATTTTGAGTATGACCGACTCGAAGGTACGAAAGCATAGGTGAAGTAGGGTATTTTTGCAAGGATTGCTAATTTTGATTTGATGGTCGTTGTTTAGCGACAATTTGGAAAGGAACTATGGAAGGAAGCGATATTTTGAATCGCTTATTTCTAAAAAAAATGCTGATTGTCATAGCGTTACTTAGGGACACCTTTGATACATTTAATTTACCATTTTTTAATTATAATTTGAATTTGATTGATTGTTGTTTATGAATTTTTTATAATTTAGCTTATTTATAACAGCATTTTGTAGTTGTTTATTATCTTTAGTTAATAATTTTAAAAATATTTCTAAATGATAAAAAATTATCAGTTAGGCAGCGGCAATTTAAATATTATTATTAAGGATCAATTATTATGGGTTTGATCCGCTGGGAAAATAAATCGTTTGTCCATATAAGAAGGACTTAGATAGAAGAAAATGCACTCGCTCCGCTTGCGAATCATTAGGTGTAGTGGAGCAAAGGTACAAGCGGGAAACGGTGTCAACCATTGTTAAGTGAAATATTTTCTTAAAGTAAAATTTAAAAAATTATTCAAGTAAATACTGGATTTATAAAATTACTTTTATGAGCGTGTGACAACTTCAACTATCGCGGTATCAGACGCTTTTTGTATAGACATGTGCGTGCTTAGTAGTAATTATATAATTCTCCATTCACATAAGCGCCTTAGTCATTACATCAAACAGTATGTAATTTAGATTCAAGCTTAGCTACTTCTGTTGGTGGTTTTATATTATTGTAGATACTGTTGTACATTACTGTGAATTACTTTTATTGTACTACTGAGCTTTTCCTCTTCACTCATTGTCTTTGCAAATGCTGTAGATCGTGCTACCGGTGCTGCGGAAGGCAAGGGGATTGTAAAGAGTGATGGCTGTGATACATGGTCAATTATCTGAGGAGAACTAATTTCTTCGGAAATGCATGTAGAACGCACAGTACTTAGTCGATGAGGTTCGGCGACCTTGCTACAGCCTGAGATTGTATCAACCACTGGTTGAACTTGCTTATTTAAGGTGTTGCCCTTCGGCAGTGATTTTAGATGGTCTTCGAACGCCTTTAGGAAAGTGTTCACCTTGTGCGTGAATTCAACATCATCAAATTCTCCATAGGGATCTTGATTTTTCAATTCTTCTAAAAGGTATTCATCATTTTCTCCTTCAGAAACATGAGTGCAAGGAATCTGAAAAACGGAATCAATACCTTTATTATCCAAGAACCAGGATTGGTGCTCTGCATGGGATTAATCAAACTTGTTTATCGGTTTTTCCAAATATTTCGGATTAAGTCCGTGGATCTCCTCGACGTCGCTATCTTTGCTGTGCACCTAAGGTGGGCTTATATCGACTATAAACATTTGCGGAGGTGTAGATTCCTTATAATAAAACTAAAAAATTTTTCTGGAAGGTGCTGCTTTCTTGTACGGAATCTTTCTCTGTTCCCCCTTTTGCCAGTTTATCCGCTTCTTCATTTTCTTCTATCCGTTGGTGACTAGTAACATTGTTACGGTTCATCTGTAAGTGTTCTGAAGCGGCTTTTAGTTATAAGAATTTGGTCTTGCTGACAACGGGCTTTCGTGTCTCAGTTTCCCAGCCGTTCTCTTCCTATTTAGGCATCCAGAAGAATGCATGGAGCCTTTGGGGGTAAGCGTGGGGGTGCGCTTTTAAGTATGACGTTGCCTTTAGAGGTTGATAGCGCAGGTTCTACATCTGATTGGACACTGCGACTTCTTCTAAAGACGAGGGCATCAGAATCTTCATTATCCCCTTCTTCAGATGATGATTCAGATAAGGAGCACTCTTCACTGGGGGAGAGGGTTTTTGTTATTTTGAGTCGACGGTTGCGATCGCGCAGCCTTGATTAAATTGTGCTTCCACCCATGTCGGAGGTTCGACGCTGTCATCTAGATTTAGAACTAGCCTTGTCTTCTTCAGCTGGGTTGACGAGCAGCTTAGGCAGAGTAGCAGGTTTTATTTTACTAGGTTTAAACTGGCTAGATCTCACGATGGTAGGCTTTTTCTGGGCTGCCGCGAGAGCTTGTGAACCCTTCCGCCCAGTTGGGGGTGATTTGCTCAAACTGGGTTCTTTCGTTTTTTCCGTAGCTGTTTAGGAACGCGTTTATATAGGTAATACTCGAGTGGGGTTATCTTTAGGCATATTATCGTCAGCTGAAATGCTCATTTTTTCTTAACACCCAGCCTCGACCCAGCGATTTAATTTTCCTTTCCCGTACTCAAAGGTGAAATCGTAGTTTTTCATTTTCATTCGCCATTCACGCAGTCTGGCGCCCTCAACATAGAGAATCCAATGAACAGGCTGATGATACATGTTGATACGAGTTTTCTTCCGTTGAGGTAGGGCCCGAAATTTTGTACTGCATATAGTACCGAAAGACACTCCTTTTCCTCCTTATCGTCACTTATTTGATAAGCGCTCATTGCCTTTGTGTAATAGACGATAGCCACATCCGTGCCGTCATTTTTTTGTGGTAGTATGGATCCCACAGCCTACTCTGAGGCATCTGTGGTGAGCTTCAATTCTTTTTTTAAGTACGGTATTGAAGTATAGGCTCTCGACAAATTTCATTCAGAGATTGGCTAATTTGGCGTAGTCTTGAATGAATCGCCTATAATAACCAGATAATCCTAAGAATTGACGGACAACTCTTACCTCCAGGGAGTAATGGGAGATATGCCACTTCTTTTCGCACGATGTCAAATTTATTTGCTTACAGCTTCAGTTTTTCTTGCCCTAAACGTGATAAAAGGCGTTTGATCTTCATGTGGTGTTCTTTAAGTGTCTCTGAAAATAGCACTATGTCGTTAAGATATATTAAGGTCTCCGTACCATGAATTCCTTTCAATACTTCGTCCATCAAACGTTGAAAGGTTGCCGGGGCATTTTTAATGCCCATTGACATTCGCAGGTATTCAAAATGACGTTGAGGCGTAGAGAAGGTAATATTTGGCAAGGAATATGTATCCCCTATGACATTTTTGTTAAGCGACCTATAATCAATGACAACCCTGTATTTCTTTTATTCTGAGGCATCAGGTTTCTTAGGGATTATCATTAATGTTGAATTAAAGAGCGATTTTGATGGTCCGATGGTTCTGCTCTTGAGTTGTTTATCGACTGCTTCTTACATCTACAGCCGAATCTTGAGCTCATCGATATTGTTTTCTTTGTATAACTATTTCTTCAGTCATGGGTATTCGGTGTTTAACCAAGTAGGTTGCAGTTAATTTTTCGCCATTTAAATTGAATATATTTGGGAATTCATTTTCCATTGTACAACATATTATTTCTTCTCGTCATGTGAATGGAAAAGATGTAAACTGTTAAACACTTGCTTCGTGCGGTTTTGCTTCTTCTTCGCTACATCTTTATCCGATTCCGTTAGCTGTGAATCTGAAGATTCTTTCCCCTGAAGCTTGCAGTATTCAAAGGAGGTCATTTCTTCAGGGGGAAGGGCTGGCTTGACTACCTCTTGAGTAGTGTTGATTACTAATAAATGGCACTTCTCGTGTTCATTCGTGACTGCAGCTCCACCTAAATATATTCCGTCCGGAATCTTGATGCGGGGTAAGTGGCAGCTAGTTGAATCTTTAATATGCGATTGAAAGGTTTAATTTCCGATTTTAGTCTTCTTTTTGCTTCATTGTATTCTTCTTCTGCAAGCGAAATTGTTGCTACTGGGTTAGAGATTGTGACAATAACCTGGCGTCTAAAGGAAATTTCTACTTGTTCCAGCCGGAGAAAGGGTCGGGTTAGAATTCCGTCTGTAGAGATAGGGAAATTATTTCTCACAACGAAGAATTTCACTGGGGCCCCTAGAATCAGAATTTCGAGTGTACCTAAAGTATTTACTCCGTGCTTGGTTATTCCATACATTGTAGTTAGTTTGTTTGTTGAAATCACGATTTCTTCTTGTAACGCTTGAAGTTTTATCAGATTGACCGTCGATCCTGGATCTACCAGGAAGGATGCCTTCGAATTGCGGAATTCCGTAGCAATTAGCATGACTACTGCGGAATCTTCTGGTTGGTCCCGAGCTGGGAACACTCTTTGGAGTTCTTCAGATCTCTCACAGTCCGTGGGCGCTCCTGAGATTTGGAGCTCGTCGGAGCATCCGGCTGACGAGCTAGATTAAAGTTTAAATTTTTTTGATCCTTGTTGTCTGAAGGCACCGGCGATGCTGTACGTAGCAAATTTACGTCCCTTTTCTTTGTTTCAGAATTCTTGTACGTCATGTATGGGTAATATGGATATGGAAAAGGATATCCGCGGCAAGAGAAGGGGGGGAGAGGGATAGCCTGGAGGGTATTCTGGAAATTGTTGGAACATTGGCGAAGGGTATGCCTAATTTAACATCGCATTCTTCATGCCAGGTACCTTGAGAATACCTTTCTGCCCGGGGTAAAAATGCTTTTCCTTATAGTGAGGCCATGAACTTGGAAATCTTGCTTCCTTCGCCTTATCCGCTTTATTTGTCACATCCAAGGAGGGTTGTTGTTCCATCCTATAAGTGGATACTGATGACTCTAAAATGGTGTTGTACTCCTTCACTTCTTCGACATGTAAAGTATACTCGTATGGGTCCGGTAAGTCCGCCAATGAAAGCTGCCAAGGCTACGTCTTTAACTGGCTCAATCATTAGTTCGTTTTCCTGAGCTTGCACCGAATTATGTGTGCTTTTAACGTATTCTTTTGTGTATTTTTATTGTAAAGCATGCTTTGCCCTATTCAACAGCCCCTGCATCCTGTTATAACAATCACTAACCATTTCTTGCCTTGTATTCGTGAATTTCATGATTTTCTGAAAATACCAGTCAAATATCTTCGCAGGTGGAAACCGTTTCTTTAAATCTTTAACTAATGCCTCTGCAGTATTGAATTTCTTATCCCTTACACTTTCTCTCGCGATTCCTGTTAGTTTACTGAGC
The DNA here is from genome assembly GCA_010014905.2 of Druon quercuslanigerum. Classification (NCBI taxonomy): domain Eukaryota; kingdom Metazoa; phylum Arthropoda; class Insecta; order Hymenoptera; family Cynipidae; genus Druon; species Druon quercuslanigerum. The sequence goes on from JAAAKG020136679.1 coordinate 12,657, forward strand.
ACGGCATTGATAAAAGAAGCTTGATTATCTGACGGCTTGTAGACCGCTCCATTAACTATGTTCTACAAGAAATCTTTCAAAGGGATGTTCTTACCGTCAAACTGATAGATTTGGTATGTAGCTTGTTGTCGTATGATTTGTTCGAGAAATGATGACACTGCTCGTGATGCATCGAGGTTGTAACGCCACCCTTTTCAAATATAAGAAAAATTATATCTGACCATCCCTAAGTAGCGCACAGGGCACCCTAATTAAGTAAAATAAAATAATCATGAATTTAGTGACATTCAAAAAGGTAACCGAGATTTTTGGGCGCCAGTGCTTGCTTAAAACAAAGGCAAACCCTATCAATCAAAGTCAGTGAAAAAAAACACACGGAATCTACATTACAAAAGGGAAAAGGGAACCTCACTGAACGCGACGCGTTTCAGGCTACACGATAAAGGGGGATACTCACAAACTTCGA
>JAAAKG020136680.1:0-13122 GCA_010014905.2 Druon quercuslanigerum
TGGTTTAAATATGGTTTGGATGTTGTGTTTGTTGAGAATTCTTCCTATTTGTTCTGTGACACCTTGGATGTAGGGTATGGCGGTGGTCGTTTTTCTCTTTCTTTCTTTATTAGGTTGTTTTGAATTGTTTTCTTATTGCTTTATCAATTTCTTTGATTGTGTAACTGTTCTCTATTAGAATTTTTTAACGGTTTGTAATTTCTTTTGTAAAGTACCTTTATCTGTAATAGAGACAGCTCTGTATACAAGGGAGTTGATGACTAATTGTTTTCGATATGGGTGGTACTGAGAGGAGGAATGTAGATATCTGTTCGTATGGGTAGGTTTTCTGTAAACTTCATGTCCTAATGTAATATCAGATATTTTGTTAACTAAAACATCCAAGTAGGGCAATTTGCCGTTTTGCTAAATTTCCTTGGTGAATTGGATATTAGGATGTAATTGATTGATGTAACCGAAAAACTTATTTAGTTCATTTAGTCCATGTCGCCAGATGACAAATGTGTCGTCCACGTAACGGAACCAAGATTCCGGTTTAAGCTTGGATTGATTGAAGATTTTGGTTTCTAGAGGTTTGTTCATAGAATTGGTTGTCGAAAGAAAAGTAAGTATTATTGAGACAGTGCTCTATCAAAAGTATGAGCTCGGAGGGGAAGTTTGCAAAATATTTAATAATATCAATTGTATCAGAGATTGGTACGTTCGTAAAGAGAGATATTACGTCGAAACTTACTATGATGTCTTGGAATTGAATGCGAATCTGTTGTATCTTTTTGATAAAGTCAAAAGAGTTTTGGACGTGAGTAACAGAGTTTCCTGTCAAAGGGTTCAGTTTATTGGCGAGGAAGCGTGCTAGCTTGTAAGTAGATGAGTTTGTTGCGCTGACCATCGGCCTGAGTGGAATGTTGTTTTTGTGGATTTTCGGGAGTCCGTAAAGTCTTGGAGAGATGGGATTACTAGGTATTAATTTAGATATTGTTTCTCTTTTAAGTTTAGTGTTTTATAGAAGGGCTTTTGTTTTACTGTCTATTGTTTTTGTGGGGTCCTTCTTAAGTTTTGTGTGTATCGTCAGTTAGAAGGACCATGATTTTGTTGTTATAGTTTTCTTTATTCATTCTTACTGTTGTGTTGCCTTTATCTGCTGGCAAAGCACTGAATATCGGTTCTGGCGTTATACTGACTACGTAGGAAATCCATAATGGGCGCAGTACTGCGCCAGTACTAACTAGTACGGTTCTGCTGTACTCTAACGACTTGACAAAAAATTTATTTAAAAAATAAATATTAATTTACTGCGAGTATTTTGAGTTTAAATATTAAGAGTCCTGTTTAGAGTGAATACATATATTATATTTTTAAACATTATATTACAAAAAAAGTGCTAACGTTACGGGATATCGAACCTACATATGTGACATGTCACGAGAAAAGGATGCTAAGGTTGCAAAAATCGAAAATTCGTTTTTTGTTCCATTTTACTGTTTCTGAGTTGCTCTATTCAGCAAAAAAACCAAAAAAAATTTCCGAGCATTAGTCATCATAGAAAATAACGTTTTAAAAGACCGTAAATCGAGCATTCCTCCGCGAGACTTGCAACCATCGCAAACACCTCCCACCACTCACTACTACAAGCTTACGCGTGGTGTCGTTTGCCGTATAGTAGAGTATAGTAGTAAGTGGAGGGGCGGATTTTCGGGAGCCGCCTTACACCGGCGAACAGACTCGACTTCTACATCTCTTGCTGTAAAATTTTACTTTGCAACCTTAGCATCCTTTTCTCGTGGCAAGTCACATATATACCTAAATCTATCGCCTATCACTCGGGAGTCTTAACCATTGCGCTAAACCTACGAATTGAAACTCGATGAAAAGCTATCCTGACAAGCTACAGCTCGAAAAAATTAACGCACCAAATTGTAGGCAGTCTTTTTTTAATTTTTTATCATAAGACGACGTTATGTAAATGTAAAATATAGTAACTGTTAAGAGGAATATCAATAAAATAATTTTTGTAAATAATTTAAATCGATTAATATTTTTCTTCGTGGAATATTTCGTTTTTTCCCGTTGTAGACTACCTTACAACTTTTGAAAATGACAGGAAATGTTATTTTTTTATGAACATTTAAACGTTTTAACGACACAAATCAGGAATTTGATCGTAACCTTTCACAATTTCTTATTAAAAATTTTTTTCAAAGTTTCCTTTAAGGTTTGGTTTTTAGGTGTTTTAGAGCATTTTACAAGGTTTAAGATTGCCATAAAACGTAATTTTTTCTGATACTTACAAAAAGTCCATATTTTCAGAGTTCCTATTTGAAAAAAGTGTCACCCAATTTTTGACTAAAATCGATTTTAGCGTAAAACTAATACCTTCTCTTTAAGATCAGAATATAAAAAAGATATACAAGCAAATTAAAATTGTATAAACATGTACAAATATCAGATTTAATATTATCACGATAATTCATTATAATAAAAGGAGGTTCACGAAACGTCGGCAAGATTCGTAGTTTTGCATGCGATTGATAGCCGAAATACCTTCTTTCATTATTTATAATAATTAAAAATTAAATAAATTATTTTACTGTTGTCATTGATTAAAATACCTATAGTGTTTAGAAAATACGCACGTTTCTCGATCAACCTAAAAACAAATGTTTAAATATATTAAAATTGTTTTAACAGATGGAAATTATATCAAAAATAATTAGTTATTCTTAAATCATCGATTACTGATTGCTACATGGCCTGGAAGAATTGGAAAAGTTAGGACTATTTTTAAAACTTCTGGAAAACCTGGAATAGTCGTGGAATTTTGAGAAAATGACTGGAACTTTATTCATTTCTCCTATTTCAAAGTCTTCATTATTATTTTAGTACTTTAAGGCATGTGTTACTAAGCTAAAATAATGTTTACAGATAATTTTTTTCCATCCTCTTGTTGATATGAAATAAGATATCTAGTTCAAAGTTTGGATAATTCAATAAAATGCACAAAGAAAGGCGTATCAACTGCTAAATGCTTAGAATAAGAAAAACTAAAACTAATGTTTTATTTCTGTTTATAAACATTCAGCAGTTGATAAACCTTATTTAGTGCCCTATATTGCAGTGCCTGAATTTTCAGCTCGATATCTTATTTTGTGTAGACCAGAGGTTGGCAAAACTTGTCTGTAAAAATTATTTTAGGTTAGTATCACATGACCTTAAAATTACTAAAATAATTATGAAGACTTTGAAATAGGAGCAAGTAAAAATTTTTGTTTAGTTTTCTGATTCACTCTATGGTGTTTCTTGTTTATACTCAAAGGAATTTCTATGCATTCACCCGCCTCCCCAACTTCTGTTCGAATGCAAAAAAAAAAAATTTGAACCGTCCTGGGAATCCCGACAGAAGTGATAACTTCGTATGGTGTAAATTAAGTGGTTTTTTCTTTGAATTCTCTCAACATGAAAATATCAGCTGTTATTTTACACTTTAATAATTATTTAATAATGAAATATTAAAGTTAGAATATAAAAATTATATAACACTTGAGTAGTCACACACAAACGTCCCAAATTAATTTACGGACGTGTACGAAACACGACTTCAAGATGAGTGCATGCCGCTATACATTGCTAATACTGTCCGAATCTCTGTGTAAGTGTGAGAGCAAAGGATGAAGAGAAAGAGAGCGCGGTGAAGTGGGAAGAGGAAGGAGAGAGAAAACGAAAGAGAGAGAGAGAGAGAGAGAGAGTGGAGATAGGGAGAGAAGTGGAAGTAGCGAAAGAGAGATACAGGTGGAAAAGGACTAAACGAGTCTGTCAGTGGGAGAAGCGTAGGGGAGATAGAGAAGGGGAAACATGACCTAGCCTAGCATTACCCATTTTTGGGAGTTCACGCTATAAGAAGTCATCATTTCAAAAATTATCTCCAAATTTGAGCCAACTAGGTTAATGTTTAGGGGTGGCTCAAATACCATGAAGTTTTCCATGGATTATATTATTATATTGATTATTATATATATATATATATATAATTATATATTATTATATTGGATTATATTGCGGCTTATGAACGCTTTTGAAAGTTTTTAAAATAAAATATTAATTTATCGGTAATTTAAGAATACACAATTATGTGTTATTTATATTTAAATTGTTAAAACTATTTCAATATGTTCAAACATGTGTTTTTCAGGTACCCGTGTGGAAAAAGCCCCGTTTAGCCCTCTTTAGAATGATGGCCCCCGCACAGGGCCCAGCTCAGTTGCCCTCATTGATCAGCGATTAAAATTTCTAAGTGCAAATGGTTAATATTTATTTGACACTACAAATTTTAAGGTTAAATGCGTTCAGGATTTAAAAAAAAATGAATTTCTGTCGAAAATTGGATGACACTTTTTTGAAATTCGAAATCTGAAAATATGGAGATCCCATAGGCGCTACCGCAGGTGGCCCAGCTCGGTTGCTCCCACGGATCAACGGTTAAAATTTCTAAGTGCAAGTGGTGAATACTTTTGGACTAAATTTTACACTACGGTTAAGCAATTGTTGTTATTAAGAAAGTGTCAAAGTTTACAATTAAATTTCTGATTTCCGTCATTAAAAATTTTTTATTTTTTGTAAAAAGTTGTAAAGTAGTCTATAACGGAAAAAAACAAAACATTACACGAAGAAAAATTGTACTCGATTTGAATTATTATATTGATTTTTTATCAAGTTTTTTAAATACCTTTTTCGTCATGTCGTTAGAGTATAGCAGTACGGTGCTAGGTAGTACTGGCGCAGTACTGCGCCTATTGTGAATTTCCTATTGGGACTGTACTACGCCTGTACCGATATTCAGTGCTGGGCCAGCACTGGCACCCCAGTACAGAATAGCAAAAAAGAACCTTGAGAGCTTCACGATAGCAACCATGTAGAGTTGATGAACACTAAATAGAAATTAATGAATGATTTTTAAGATTAAACTGAGTTTCTAGTACTAAAAATTGAACAATGATTGACTTTACAAGAAGATTCTAAATATGTTTAACATTTAAATTAAAGCGTTTTAGTTGAGAAGTTTTAGTGGACAACGAATTTGAACGTCTGATTGAAACTTTATAATCTATTTTAAATGTTTAAATAATTAAAAATGATATTCAAATATTGTTTGTCTAAAATATTCCTTTTTAGATTAATTAATTTGAAAATTTTAATTTGGAAAATGGACAATTTTGTAATATTTAGCAATATTTCATTGCTCGTTTAAAATGAGAATTTATTATTCAGATATTCCAACCGAAGCAATTTGAAATAGAAAGCCTTGTGTCGTTTAACACCTCACTGCCCTTAAATTTTTTCTTCTCTGATGTTTCAGATTTTTAAGCATGTTATTCCTGTGATAGAGTGTATACCAATACTTAAATTCTAGCTCAGTACCGTCCTGACTAGCATGTAAAAATCGGCGCGTTAAAGCAAAGTCATATTTCAAAAACTTCAAGGCTGCTGAACGTTACATATATGTTACTGCGGGCCGTAGAGGGTTACATTTCAGCTCGATGAAGTTAAACTTTGAAGTTTAAAATTTGGATCTATTTTTTAAAATTTTCATTTATTAGTGAAATTCTAGAATTTCCATTGACAAATAACAACGATATTTGTCCTCACTAAACACCGAAACCGTATTTATTATTGCAAATTAAATGTTTTTATTTGTAAGTTCCATAAATTTCTAACAGATGGCGTTGTAAGTTACTTTATTGTAGGATTCGCGTTAGTAGGATAACGCAACAAGAAATACGACACAGAACTCCAGCGGATTCCTTACAATATTTCCGCTTACATATTAAATAAAAAAAAAAGTCTCAACCTTAATATTTACAAGTACTTAAAAGCTATGTACATGAAGTCTTACATATAGTTCTTTATCTAGCGCAATTTAGGACTTTTTAGAATACGATTGAGTGAGCGAGCGGTCGAAAGCGAGAGTGTAAGTGCAAGCGAGAGAGAGAAAGAGAATAAGAACGCAAACGCATCTTAGTCTACTTATGCTATTACATATCCATTACTTACAATCAATACACTTCCAATCTAGGCGAATTTCGTTTCCTTATTCTTTTACTTTTTTGTCCTACAATTTGCCATTTTTTCACATGCACTCTTTCATGCACTCTCATTCGTTCCCATAGCGCCCTCCAACTCCTACATCCATTCTTCTCCTAATCCATCCTCCTCTAGAATCTTAACCACATTTAAAAATTTCCATCTTTCTTCTTCCCATCTCGTTAATTCTATCATCCTCCATCTCCTCTCTTCTGCCTCCATCAAATACTTTCTCGCCAACTCCTCTCCCTTTCCCTCCATCAGCTTCGTCTTAAAAATTTCCATTCCCTCTTTCCTGCTCTAGTAATTAATTTATCCCTTTGCGCTTCTTCTCTCACAATATATCCTGGCATCCTCCAATCTACTCCTATTGTCTACCTTATATACCTTTCTTTCTCAATAGCTTTCCTTTCTTTTCATCCCCATATCTCTGCCCCATAATTTAATACTGCACGGAAAAAAGTTCAGGTAAGCGGTTGCACTAGCAGTAGTAGAGCGGCGGAACCGTGCGTGTGGTGCAGATGCTGCGTCACATTCGGGTGAACGGATGTTTCAAACGTGCGTAGAAATTCTCTCCCGATTGTGGGGCAAATTTTGCCCCATAAGAGGGAAAGCATTTGGCCAGCTGTATCTAGTGCAGGTCACTTCGGAAGCGAATGTGCGGTCTTGATTTTTAAATGAATATTACATCTAAATAAAATATTACGTTTGTTTTGAAAAATGTAATGTATGAAATGGGCGTTTCTATGAAAGTTGTCGTGCGTCACGATACATTACTGAATGTCAGACTAACGCACTATTGCTATAGAATTGGATTTTTTCATATTATTCTTATAAATAGTAATCAGAACGGGGTGGCCGCTGGACCGGAAACTTTTTCGGTGTCCGCGAATTTTCTAAGTTTTTAATGAAATTTTCTTTGTGATTCAAAAATTGATTACCGTAATATTCAACCACTTTCTTAAACAATAATTTTGTTTTTGAAGATAAATAATTTTTGTGAAAAAGTCATCCCTTTTGTTAAAAATTAATGTTTATGTCAAAATTTAGCTATTCCAGTCTAAAATTCAATCATTTGGTTCAAAATCAACTTTTTTCTTAAAAATGTATATTGTTCAGTTGAAAATTCGTCTTTTTTGGTGTAAATTCATATTTTCGGTTTGAAAATTCAAGTGTTTTGTGGAAAAGTCGTGTTATGACTTACAAGTTCAGCAATTTGGATAAAAGTGTTTTCTTTCTCGACTAAATAATCGTTTATTTGTCAAAAAATTCGTTTTTTTTGGCTGGAAAATTCATCATTTAAAAAAAAATATAGTTATATACAAACTAATTTCTTTTTAAAAAATTGCATGATGCTCTTTGCAATTTATAGGTTATGTGTACATATTTAAAACGACAAGCATATATATTTTATGAAATACTTACATTCGAAAAAATGCCTCAGATGTTGGAATTCATATTTTATAAAAAAGTGATCCATTTTTAAACACAAAATAGCACGTCGAAAACCTCTCGAAAATAAATATGAAATGCAGTTCGCGCAAAGTAGGGAACGGTTTTCGAGAAGTCAGTACGTCAGTTTGTGGGTGCGCCGTTATCCTGTAGAGTTGGCGCGCTGCTCGCTCAACACGTTCGTGCAACGGCCACACCATTGTGGAGCCAAATCTCGCCCATAACGAGAGAGCGGCTGCACGAAGTCGAAAGCAAGCCGCTCTCCTAGCGTTTGGCACAGCCTTTCCACGTGCTGGGAGAGCCGCTTACACAAAATTCTTTCCGTGCGGCAATACCAAAGTATCAAATAACCACATTCCCCATATCTGTTTCGGTTGCTTTTTTCATACTTTATGAACTTTATTTTTATCTAGATTTTAATTTTAAAATCATCTCATTTAACTGTACACATTGCCGAATGTTTAAATAGGAATTCATATTGAATGGAGAAAAATCACGAATGCAGATGTGTACGAATGCGGCAAATCAGTATGCGATAATTTTAGTAAGTCTCATCATTTAGTCTTTTTTGACTGTTATCTAAAATTCTTGGAAAGTTTTTCCATTACTCAAATCACATTTAAACGCATACATTCGATTTTTCTTTCCTGGGTAAACATATCCTTAATCTTTTTCAAAGGAAAATATATAATATACTTCTTCCAAGATAGAAAAGCAATAAATAAAAAAAAATGTGTATAGCTTAATTGTTTAGCTTGCTGGCTGAGGTGGCCAGGTAAAACATCCAATTTTTTGTAGTTAATAAAAATACTGATTGTAAACGATATTATTGATATTATATTTTAAATATCATACGATTCTCTTTTTTTTTATTCACCGTTATACAAAAGTTGAGTGTTGTCCTACAGATATTACCCGAAGTAACCCTCTTTTCATAAGGTTATATGTAATTTCGCTAACTTTTTTTCTCACAAACAAAATTCTGAAGCTTCAGAAAAATTGGCCAACATATTTTTTTGCTAGTGATTCTTAAATCACAAAGTTTGTACAAAATCTAATTATTATGAGTTTAAGGTCAAGTATTTTTGAACGATGAAAATGATAGTTTTTTGACGTTCTTGTTTCTCATTAAAAATTTTCAAGTTATCCTAGAACATATATAGTTTTGGGGGTAAAGCACTGATTATTTATTTTGAATTTATTTCCCCAGGTCGAACGAAAACCTAATTATACCGCCCCATCATACAGTCCATCGCCTTAAAAGTCATTCAATATCGCCGTTAGCAATGGACCGTCAAAACGGATTAACAGACGGGATTAATGACAAGTGTAAAATTGAAACCTTTTTGCAAACGAGAAGTTCGATGAGTGTATGCCATGGGTTCTCGCAGGTAGACAAGGGAGACTCACTGCACTCAGCGTTTCCTGAAATCAGTCCCATATGCAACAAATCACCTACGAAGTACAGTCCTGGCAGTGTTCATGTAGCCTCGCACAATCAGCAAAATAGAGCATATTGTTCAGCTATATCCAGTTCTTCACCAAAGGCAGCTGCTGTTGAACGTGAGTAAAGTTTGAGTTAAAGTTGAGTTAAAGCTGTATAAGCATATATGCACATGCATGTATTACTTTAAATTAAACAATTTTTGGTCCAAAAAGTTCAGGGTACTTTTTCGCGACCCACGTCACATCACTGTCAAAAAAATTGAAAAGCACCTTCACATGGAAAAGGTTGAAAAGGAATTAAAAAATGCTATCTTGCTAAGACTACACAAATTTTTGTTAAATTCCCAAACTTTAAGTAAGAAACTTCGAAAACGACATTTTTTAAATAATAAAGACTTGAAATATCCCACATTGTGAAGTATAGGTTATTATAAAAGTTTTATGCCGATAAGAGTTGATGGTCCTTCAATTAGAAACTGTTGAAGAATAGTATACGATTTCTCAACAGACAGACTTTAATCAAAATATGCAAGTTTCTGAATATAGGATTTGTTACAAGTCTTGTAGCGATAATTTCTGATTTGCATGAAAATCATTTTATTTAATTTGATAGGATTTCGATAAAGTACGCTTATGGAATTGTATTCAAATTCTACTTCTTGATAGATTTTCATTGATTTTAGCATGGCGTTACTGCACTAAATTGTTGAAAGCACACTGATTGTTGAATCATGTCTTTGTCCTTAATCCCTGGGAAGCATCAAATTTCACGTTGAAAATCTAAATGGAAAAGTTGATAACCGCAGCGAATTTCGAAATAATTTCGGGCTCTACGTTACTTCTCGGACCCGACTTCACGATGGTAGGCTTACACACTTTGAATAAGGTGATTTCTGTATAGAACCACGCTAGGTCCATATAGACTCTCACATCTTTGAATAAAGTGACCTTATTTCACGGCGTGCAACTAAAATAATGTAATATCTTGTACCTGTTACCCATGTTGAACCACCATTCGCTCGGATAGACTTCCGTACTGAAATCACATCTTATCGTAAGAATCCCGGTTAGGCCCGGACATAGTACCCGAGTATAACATACAGTCCAGGTAACCCCGAGTATAGGTCAATGTCAGAACCTTACGGGTTCTCGACAGGTCTAGTTTATGTTCATTCCGGTTCCACTTTGGATCCTTACTTTTTTGCCAGGGATTGGTTACAAGTCCTAATAGCTTGAATCTGTGGATAGTTGAAGTGGTGGAAAACAATATGTTGAAATCGTTCATATCGTTCATATATAAAATTCGTGAACATAAAGTTCATACTGTATAAAATTATGTAATACAATTAGCTTGTCCTAAGCGGCGTTTACTAGAAATTCTTGAGCGCTTTGTGAATTGCTTACATATCAGTCGAAGAAATCAGTCTCTACACTACATTGGTTAGCCTCTTTACTGATTCTATTTAGTACTGAATTAAAATAATAATTAGTGCGATGGAATGGAAACCAAAACGAATATCCAGTTCAGCTCTTTTTAGCGAGGGAAAACTCCAGAAAGTATCGCGAAACTGCTTAAATCCCAGATGTTAGTTTTTCACATCCATCACCGCTTTCGAGCTCACATTATACTTCACGAGAGTAACCACCACACGAGGTCTCTAGAGTGAGTAGGGTCTAGGGGTGGTGGAAGTGGAACACAGTGATTTCGGGCATGCGTGAAATTTAATTTCAGCTAGTAAACTAGTTCTGTCTACGTTGCTATTCAGTAAATTATAAAAACAGCACAAGTCAGCATACAGGATCGTCGAGGACAATTTTAGGATTTTAATCAAGGTACAGATACCATCATAGTTATAATCACGTCTAGTCGTGGTCATGACCAGTTGTCTTACTGCGAATTGCATGAAGAATCAGTTGCACCAAATTAAACTCAACATTTAATTCAGCTAAATTCTAAAAGGTGAATTTTGTCCCGTTAAAATCGACCATCAATAAATGGCCCATACATTGCTTTAAAAGAAAAGCCACGATAACCAACGGTGTGTCGCTCGTTTTCGAGTGGCGTGTCAGGGAGAAGCAAGCGAGAAGACAAGGGAGAAAGCGTGTTGCGCACGTAAGGGGGAAGGTCTCTCGAAGAGGAAAAGTGACAGCAAAGAGAGTCCGTTTAAAAAAATACACGTTGGGCCCCCCCCCCCCCCCCAAATGGATAGAAAGGCGGCGAAGGATGCTCTCGGGGTGATGATAAACGAGATCAGAGGATTGACGAAAGACCTAAGGGGGGCTATTGAGCAGATGGGAAATATGACAGAGGACCTGAGGGTAAGAGATAAGACAAGCGAAAAGGAGGTAAAAGAGCTGAGGGAGGAAGTATAAGGATTGGAGACGGAGTTGGCGTTGGTAAGGAAGTAGAAAGCAGATAAAATGCAGATCGAACAAGAGATTAGTGTGTGTAAGGAAAGGACTGGAAAAGGCTTAAGAAAATGGTGGGCAGGTCGGAAATGGAAGTAGGTGATAGGGGAGACGGCGTGAAGAAAGTTAGTTGGGAGAGGGTAGAGAATACGATAGAATAGAATGTGGGAGAGTGTAAGAATGAAATGGAGGAACGGAGAGAAGAGAGAAGGCAGATAGGAGAAACATTATTCTCATAAAAGGATTGAAGCCGAAGAGCGAGGAAGAAACTGAGGGGGTAGAGGTACTGCCACAGAGCATAGAATGAATGAAGTGGCGGTTTTTGAATTGAAGAGCTGGGAAGAGAAGTTAAGGGCAATGCGAACCAAGAATAGGATAAAGGATAAGAAGGTTTTTATCCATCAGGATATTAAGAGGAAAGAAAGGGATGTGCAGAAATTCTAAATGACAGGGCTAGGAAGGAGAGGAGTGAAGGGAGAGCGGCGAAGGTAGAGTATCGGAAAATGAGAGTAGATGAGAAAATGTGGGTATGGGGCGAGGAGAAGGAGGTGCTGAAGGAAGTAGGGGGTGGGAGTAAAGCAGGGCTTAGGTGCGGTAAAGGTGATGCACTGGAACGTAGCAGCGGAATAGAAGACATATGAGGAGATCTGGTGGTATATTCAGGAATTTGATGTGGTGGGACTGGTAGAGACGTGGGCAGAGAGAAAGGAATGGGTTGGAAACTGTGTACAATGAGGATTGGATGCAAATGATCAAAGAAAGGGTGGACGGCGTACTAGGAGAGAGAGAAGAGGTTATGATGGTTCTGGGGGTGGGGACTAATGCGAGAAGTGTGGGGAAGGGGGCTTTGACCAGGAAGGATAAAGCTTGGAAAGGAAGTCGAAGAATAAGATCAAAAGTAAAGAAGGTGAGATTCTAAGAGACTGGATGGAGGATAGAAGCTGGGGGTTTGCGAATGGTATGGTAACAGGGGACGAAGAGGGAGAACACACGTATGTGAGTAAGATGGGGATATCGGTGATAGACTATGTGATCATGAATATCCAAGGGTGGGAGAGGAGACAGCGAAATTCGCAGTGGAAGGGAGGGTGGAATCAGACCGTCAGCTACTGAGTTTGTGGATATAAGGGAAGGGTGGTGGAAGTCAGGGTGGGGAACAAGGGTCGTTAGGGGTGAGGGAGTCATGGACGAGGAAAGCGATAGAGAAGTATAAGGAGCAGTTGAGAAAGGTAAGCTTTAAGGAGGAGTCCGTGAAAGAGATGTGGGAGGATCTGAAAGATAAAGTGAAAGGATGTTTGCAAAAGAAGGTATTTAGAAAAAAGAAGAAAGGAATGGTGAAACCGTTGTGAAAAAGGAAATGCAAAATGATGAAAAGAAAGGTGAAAAGAAAGTACAGGAAGTGGAAGGAAGAAACTGCGAAAAGGGAGGGGTACGTAGAAATGAGGTAGGAGTTTATGTTGATGTCTAAGAAGAAAGAGCAGGAAAAGGAAAAAGACCTGGAAGAGGAGTTCAGAAGTGCTAAAACAGAAGGGAACTTGTTGCGGATAATTAATAAGGAAATTAAAAAGGTCTAAGGTAGACGTGTGCATTTAGTCGGATCGAATGTGATATTTTCGATCCGATCTGCGCTCATTTTCGGATCGAATATTTCGATTCGATCGGGCCGTCGATCGAATGTCGAATATTCGACATTCGATCGGTGCTCCGATCGAATCGGATTTTTCGATTCGATCGACGCGT
>JAAAKG020136681.1:0-27597 GCA_010014905.2 Druon quercuslanigerum
CTAGAGAGATTGATCAGCAACCTGGGTCGGAGCAGTGTTACGGAGTGAACGTGTTATTTAAATAAATAACGCGAGAATTCCAGATCAATATAAAAATTTTATAACACCTTCCTCACACTACTTCCCTCCCTACCGAGTGAGTCACGCCTACCCCGAAAGGGAAACGGCCTAATGGTGTAATAATAATAATAGTAATAATCACCTCGTCCTTTCTTGTAGGACCTAAAAAAAAATTTGTGTTAAGGATCGATCAGATCCGTTCATTTTTTCGAGATTTATCGTGTTTAGGCACGGACGTCCATACGGGCTGATAGACAGACAGACGTTATCGTAAAAACTTGACTTTGAGACTCAGGGGTTCTCGAAAAATAGAAATCCATTAAAAAACTTTAATTTCAAAGTTTGGACAATTCTAATACTCTCTCAATCATAAATTATGGGAATGCAAAAAATTAATGCTCAAGCAAACAGATGAACTTTTGCCTAAAATTATGGAATATTTAACTGGAAAAAGTGAAATTTTTAGTTAAAAAATTACATCGCTAAAAAAAACTAATTTACCACACAAAAAAAAAACTTTTAATAAATGGTTACATTTAAAAAAAAAGACAGGAATTTTTAACTAAAGTTGTACATCTTTAACTAAAATAGTTGACTTTTAAACCAAAACAATAAATTTTTAACTAAAATGTGGAATCTTTAACTAGAATAATTGAATTTTTAACAGCGAGATGAATTTTCAACCAAGAATCTTATTTTCTACCAAAAATATGAATTTTATTTCAAATAAGAAAGACTAATTTCAACTAAAAATTAAATAATGAAATTTTTTGTCAAAAAGTGAATGTTCGATAAAAGAGATGAATCTTTATCTAAAATAATTTTAAACCGAAAGAGATACAAATTTTGAACAAAGTATATTCAAACCCAAAAAAGAAATTTTAATCAACGTGATGAATCGCCAACCAAAAAAAAATGTAGCTTTGTATCGGAAAAGATTAATAAATATAACATAAATTATTAGCATAATTCATTATTAAAAAAATTTTTATTTATAAGCATTTCTCGACTTCTTAAAAATAACTAAGCAAATATTTTTGAAATTTATTTAATAAACCACAAGCTTATTACTGTCCCAAAATTATAAAAAATTCGTAAATTGTGATTTTTCTCTGAAGAGCAAGTCATTTGAGCATTTTAAGTTAAAAAATAATAATTAACGAATATTGGTTCTCGCTCTCGGTCTTTTGTATTTCAGCCACATTTGTACACAAGCCTTTTAAAATTAAAGTTTAAAAAATCAACAACTGTAACTTGGTAATTGTGAATCCTCTTTTGTTAAAGCTCCTTCCGCTTTAATGAAGATCTTCTTATCATATCTTATAATGCAAACTCGCGCTCTACCCCCACTCTGGCGCTTTACCCTACTTGCCCAAAGTTCGTTTACGGCTTTTCCAATAATCATCTTATGTTCGTCTTGTATTTTATGTTTAAATAATTAGGTTATTGAAAAGAGACAAAAGAAAATAGCGCTCCTTTTTCGCACCATGTTGATTTGATAATAATAATTAGTTTTTAATAATTATCATTTGCTTATCCTCCTTCATGATCACGATCATGTGCTTCTGATGTGATGAATATTTTCTATATTTTTCTATATTTTTTCTTTTACAGAAGAATCAGGTCTAAAAGAAATCCTCACTGGTAAAAAGACTTCTAAAAATGATGAAGACAGAAGGAATATACTTGCTACCTCTAGACCCAAGAAGTTTATGCCTGCAACACGATTTCCCACTTTATCAGGAAATCAAGCTCTTGATTTAGTTGACAATCACGAACCACCTTATGTTCTAGAATCTTTGAATCAACCAACTGCAGAAGGTAAAAATCCTTCAGATTATTTGGATTAGATGTGATGAGTTTGAGAGAGATGAATAATATGCATTCTTTTAAAATTTCTTTGTCAACAAGGAGGATGCAAAATGATCAGATTGACCACACTAACTGGATGGAAAATAGTGTGCATGAAATCAATGAAGAAAGAAAAGGACAAAGAAAATTGAAAACTAAAGGTATCAGTAGTTTTGTTATTCCAGGTATCTATTTCCAAATTGTTCTTCTTCAGGTATTCTTTGAGAATATTTTTTTCATAAACCCAAAATTAGACCCCTTGTGGTAACAATTTTTTTACTACTTGGCAAATATAGATTCTTGGTGAACACACAGGAAGTTTGGATCAGATATGCTCATTTTTTATATAAGTCATCTTTCTACAGAATCATCTAAAAGTCAAAGAAAATCCAGGATACAAAATCCCTCTTCTTCTTAAGATCCCTCTTCTTCTCCTGATGAAGTAGACGCAATCACAATGCATCTGAATGCTACAACAGAAATTGAACATCCGATGGAAAAATATTTCCATGTACCGTCTGACATTAGAGAAGCGAGAAGGATTTGGGCACTACCTCTTAGAGACCATTCTCATCTTATTCAACTAAAACCTTTTCAAGATAAGCGACTAAAAGATTTTAAAAAAGACTACAAAGAGAAGGAGGCTTTAAAATTGTTTAATTGGTATTATCCTGATGGTACTCCTAATCCTGAATTTCATTGGGACCATCCTGGAGGTTCCGGTTCTGGCTCACAATAATAACACAGGCATACAAAAAAAAGTTGTATAAACTCATGGATAGACCATTTTAATCTTAGTTTTTTAAGATACTGAATCCAAATTAGTTGGGTATTTCGCTCCATCGGGTCAGGTTTTGTTTCTAACCTCAAAAAACGCCCAAAAAGCCCTTTTTTGACAATTGAAAATGTAATTCAACCAATTTTTGCCATTTTTTCGACCCATTGGATATGATTATAATGCTGAGTGGTCTCTATTCAGAGCCTTTCTGCTCATAACCTCAAGAACGTTAAACCTATACTTAAAACTGCCTCCAATTTGGCAGAATAAACGATCTTTCAGTTTTGGGCAGAGCCCAAATAGCCCTAACAAAATTGACTACGTCGGCAATTTTGAGAAAGTATCCTTTAAGGTTGGGAATGGACTTAAAACATTCCGAGTAATAAGGGCCCTGGGAATAACTTCGTTTGTGCTTAGGTTTCCCCTACCACTGAAAGATCTTTCATTCTGGCTAATTGGAGGCTGTTTTGAGGCTATGTTTAGCGGTTTCGAGCTTATGAACAGAAAGTTTCTGAAAAGAGATTAATTTAGCATTATAATCAGATCCAGTGAGCAGAAAAACCTGGAAAAATGTGCTCTGGTTACATTTTTTATGAACAAAAAGGGCTATTTTGGCTATAGTTGCGTGTTTTTTGAGGTTAGAAAAAATCCTGACCTCATGGGGCGAAACGACCACCTGATTCTAATTTAGTGACCTAATAATCATAAGGACATTATGGCCTGGTGAAAAGTTAAGACAAACTTTTTTCGTGTGCCAGTTTAATTTATTTCAAACAATTTAACTATGTAGAATCTTTATATCACATTCGATTCCACTGTAAATAGACTTCATTATATAATTATATATCGTTTCCAATTTTTAGTATTTTTTTCCTAATCCTATTCGGAAATGTATATCCTAATAATAAACGATGAAAGTTTTAATTCAGGGAATCAAATATTTTTACGATTACATTGAATAAGTTTTCTGATGAGAAAACAAGCAGACTTTGAGAATTGGTTGAAAGATGATTTAACAGTAAATTTTAGTAGCATCACTTCATATTTCGCACTTCACACTTTTTCCCCTATTCCTTCCTTTTTCGCTTTTTTAGGAATTCGCCTTTCACCTTGTTCTAAATAAATTTCCACTTATTTTAATCTTTCGTTTAAATGCGAATTAAATTAATAAAACAAAATAAGAATATCCAAATATTTTTTGATAAAAATTCTACTATTATATTTTATGTTGATGATCTTATTAGCCTCTGTGTGTACGTTTACAAGATCCTTTGCCTGCTAGCTGTTCTGGAATGTAAAAAAGGCGTAACTTGTGCCCGTCGTCTTGTAACAACCCGTTCTTCCCATCTGATGAATGTAGTCTTCGGATGATGATGGACAATCGAAGTTTACGACGTAGTTAACTTAATCAACGTCTAATCCTCGTGCAGCAACGTCAGTTGCTATAAGAATTCCGCCTTTCTTACTTCTAAACTCTCTGAGAACATAATCACGTTCTTGTTGTGATTTATCTTCGTGCATACGAACAGCTGGCCATCCGTAATGACGAATGCTCCTCGTGATGTTGCCATCCTTCTTTTTCGTTTCCACGAAAATAATAGTTTTTCCTTCATCCTTATTCACGTTACAATTGTCTGCAGTAGCGTATCCAATTTGGCTTCCTTCTCGTGTTCCTGTCAGATATCAATGATCTAAAGGATATTGTGATTGGTGGTCAAAGTCAATAAACTAATAATGATTTGTGTGTAATCGTTAAGATATTCTTCGGCGATCATGCGAACTTCCTTCGGCCAGGTGGCAGACAACATGAGAACTTGTCGGTCGGGTCTCATTTGCTCAATAATTTTTTCGGATCTGTGGTTCGAAATCCATGTCCAACATGCGATCAGCCTCATCTAGAACCAGATAAGTGCATCTGCGCAGATTGATGGCGCCGTTCTCCAAAAAGTCAATAAGACGCCCAGGTGTTGCAGTGATGATTTCAACTCTACGCTCAAGATCATAGAATCTTGGGGCTTTTAGGTGGATAGAGCGACAAAATCACAAATTGCTAGAATGATACGTTGCGAGTATAATATATGAACAGGAGCATTGCATTGCACGGCTGCATGCTCTGTGGTGCAAAAAACACCCAGAGCTATCGCACTTTTCGCATCAACGTCTGCGAAACTTTTTCAAAATACTTCAAAAAAGGGGCTATGTAAGCGGAGCGCCTACTCTACCAAAGCCAGAACAAGCAGGCAGTAGAGAAAAAGAGTTAACAGTAAGACCAAACGCGAGCAGGCAACCGACAGAGAACGAGCGATGCTTTATGATCTAGAGATACATCAACATCCGGGTTTCTCCCAAATCTAAAGATGTGACTAAAATGGATGAAGAGCTTCATGGACTATTTTCCTAAAAATCCGACCTCTGCACTATCAACAGGTGCGTGTATAATGCAGCAGGAGCTTTGCCCGATGCAAACCGTAAAACCAAACTAACGGTTGATCATAAGACTAAAAGACACTCTTAACAAGTCGAAGCTGCTGGAAATCAGGCAGCATATTGTTGAAATAATACGGACAATATTTAACGCTAAGAGAAGTCAAGAGCTGAAAGAGAGGTGAATTAGAGGAAAACCATCAGTTTCTCTCTGACTCATCTCGGCTCTTCCAAGACCCTTGCGTTACTGTCGACCACCCGCCTGAACAAGAGGTGGTGAAAGTATTTTGGAAAGAAGTCTACGAAGTGCAACATAGACTGGACGCTGAAACAGGACATAATATTAATGGACATAAAAAACAACAACATGGACATAAATAGCTTCAAGGAGCTGTGTGATGCCCTCATTACAACACATTGGGAAAAATACCCCCTATCACTACCGAGGAGGTGAACAAAGTTTTGAAAGGTATAAAGAACTATTCTGCTTCGGCAACAGATGGTATCAAGACCTTCTGGCGAATAAAATTTCCTTCAACCCAACGGCATATGACCCGTATTTTCGCCTCACATTTAAAGTCGAAAGAACCAATTCCGGAGTGGTTGGTAGAAGCGCGCACAGTAATGCTGTCGAAAATTGGCAACTTAGCTGACCCAAGGAATTACAGGCAAAACACTTGTCTAAACACATTGTGAAAGATATTCACAGCTATCCTAAATGATAGGATTGTTCGGAAAATGGGACTTGTGTGGCAAGAAATGTATGAACAACGCGGATCCAAGGTTTCTTTAAACCGGAAATAACTTAGTACCTATACGACACCTTTGCTTTCTGCGAGGAACAAGGTATCTGCAACTAACATGCTTGTCAAACCGGTAGTACTCTATTCATTTGGAGTGGTTCCATCTACGAAGGATGAGCTCAGATCTCTTGATATCAAGGCACGAAAGGTTATGCACATTAACAAAAGCATGCATCTTAAGTCTTCTGTGCCGCGACCCTACATCTCACGCCGTCAAGGTGGTCGCGGAATATTGATCCTTGAATGTCTTCACAACAAGATTTTTTTGGGAACAGCACATACAGTCGCAAATGGAAGAGACCCTCTTTTTAAAATGGTCAGAAGCATAAAGAAGTGGGCAAATGAGCATTTCTGTACACAGCAGCGAAGAAGGCTGCTAAAACACGCGGACTTAACTTTAGTATTAGGAGTAAGCAAAATGCATCAAATCTTATTTATCTCGAGTACTTACTCCAGAAAGCCTAGATTCAGAAAGCACAGGAGGAAAACTTCCGTAAACAGCTTCTCGATAAGTGGATGCACGGCATTTTCCACAGAAATGTGGAGAACCAGACAATTTTCGTGTGAGCTAACATTTGCTTTCCTTAAATCACGCGAATTGAAGTCGGGCACGGAGTGTTTCATTTTAGCAAGTCCAGACGGTGTTATTTCCACATTAACAGACCGTCGCCACATTTTGAGCCAAGACATTCTCAATGATAGCTGCAGGGCGTGTCATATCCAACTTATGCAGGAACGATTTGCATCCAAAGGCACAATGCGGCATAAAGAGTGCTTTATTACCATATCTATCTCTCTTATGGCATTAACATTAATATCGCTCCGCTAAATGCTCCTGGGGAAATAGAGTGGATTGTCGAGGATGAGAAGTGCCCCATATACTGGAACTTTATATACTCGACTACTGCTTCTCTTGTACACTTAAGGCCTGACATAGTTCTCCTTGACTTCGAGAAGCGAACCATGTTTGTTATCGAATTTTCGGCACCAGCTGATAAGACATAATATCCAAGGAGAATAAGAAAAAGAGATGTATAGAAAACTTATAAGGAAGTTGCGACGTTTGTACTCGGAATATTCTGTTAAACTAATCTTTCATGTCATCGGAGCTTTTGGAGGTGCCAAGCTTTCACTGCTTAATAGCCTAAAAAGCATCCCTGCGTGTGAACAATATGCTCAAGGCTTGTGGGAAAATGCAGAAGACTATCGTCCTCGAGTCGTTTTCTGTCCTTAGGGTGCACGATGCATTTGGCGGATTGTCGTATTGATTACGTCACAGACTGTAACCAACTATCTCACGGTCGTGAGACGTGGTTATGACTAAAATTTTACCGCGATTACGCTTCTGCTCCCAGCGAAATCCTGCGGTTGTCCTTATAAAAAACTTTTAATTATATACATACATATTTTAAGTTTGCCTATTCGTTGCAAATAAAACTTGTTTGATAAAAAATCACATTTTCGGGTTTTACGCACCCTTTTGTTGATAATTCGACTTTTGCGACCTGAAATACAAAAGTTTTGTTGGTCATTCATGTATGTTGTTGAGAATTCGATTTTCTAGCAGAACATAGTAAGTTAGATATATAGTTAAGTCTATGCAAAGAATAAATTACTATTTTAATAATTTAGTATCAATTATATTAAACAATTAAAAAATTTGTTATTACCTTTTGCATCATAGTTTTCGCTGAATGTGTGATGAACTGAGATCAAAAATTATCCGAAGTCAAAAAATTCTGAGAGTTTAATAGATTTGCAAACATTCTAAATATTTGTAAAGGCGATTTTTATACTTACATGTTGCCTTCACATCGGATCGGTTTAATGATTAAGGACATGTTCAACGGTGACCACGGGACCAAAGCAGTCCGTGGTTATGGATTTTTTTCCTGTTTACCATGTCCAAAGGCTCTCATTGTCTCAATCGACACGGATTGAGATATCGTATTTTAAATGTGAAAGCTATATATCATTGCGTTTAGCCATAGTGAAAAAAATTGAATAACTGAGCTTGATAGTGAACACAACAAAAATGAAAATAATTTTACACATTTATTTTTTACTCAGATAATTTTTTTCAAAATTACTATAAAATTCAAATTCCAATTACTACTGTTGCATGCATCAATATTTTTATAATTTCAAAGAAAGTTTCTTTATAAACTGACAAGTAGGATGTTAACGTTCAAGCTGTAGCACATTGGTATTAACGTTTGGTTTGGTGCATTTAAGATTTTTGAATTCACTTATTTTGATCACCGATTTACATTTTTTACTGAATCGTCTAAAAATTTTAAAATACAATATAAACAATAAAATTTGCCTATACGTTGCAACAAAATACATAAGTATCTGCACACATGTAACCTGTCATTATTTTTAGAGCATTTTGAGCAATTTCTAGCTGGGAAAAAAATAAACTTTAAACGTCTGTAAAGTAGAGATCACGTGACCAACCTTGGTTATGACATTTTTTGTGGTGTGGACGTAGTAAGCACCAAAAAGATTGAAAATCCTTTTACAGATTTATTTTTAACTCGGATAATTGTTTTCAAAATTATTGCAGAAACTAAATATACAAACGCAATTTATTGGCAAATTTCCTACATTCCAAACTTTTAGAGCGATATATCATTACCTTGGGGCATCGTGAACACCAAAAAACAATAATTGTGTAATGAATCGTTTGTATTAGTACTTTTTTCAATTTTTTTCCATTCCATACAGAGATGTGTACCCTAATATTCAACCATGAAACTTTTGATTTAAGTAATCAAACATTTCTTACAATCTTAGGTATCATTAAATAAGTTTTCTAATGACGAAATTGAAATCAAATTGTTTTTCGTGTTTTCTCCGACAATTTTATCAGAAAAAAGCTCCAGTGAGATCGCTGATATTTTTGTTGAAAAAAGCTTAAGGTAAGAAATATATCAGCTTCATATGATATCATGTGAAGTAAGTAAAGGTTATCTAAAAAAGTCTGTTGACAAGTCTTTTAACAAATAAAATTAAAGTTCAAGCTTTAGTTACTTTTTTCTTAGAAAAAGTCACGAATGTAACTTTTTATAAGAAAGAGAGCATTTTAGTCTATAATTCTAAGAATTAAAATAATATTACTGATTGTACAATTTGTATCAAAAATCCTGATTTAAATTACAATGTTTAAAAACTTACAAGAAACATTTATTTGTAGAATTTTGTTTGCAAATAAGTTTTATTTTACGATGGTCTTTCACCAATTTTGAATAAAGGTTTAATTCTTATCAATAAATTGTTTATTTGTAGAGAAATAATAATCTATAACACTAATGTTTAATTTTGAAAGTAAATTCTTTTATGGCTGAATTTGTTAAAACAATTTTTCTTTTAATCAGAAAGTGTCTTAGAAATATACATTTTTTCGAAGATTTTTCATGTAATCTTAAAATTGGGACGAATAGATTTGTGAGAAATATTTTCCCCAAAAAAGCTTCAATCTATCTTATTTAAAAATTTATTTGAAAAGAACGAAAATACCATCATTCCCTGTATAAAACCTAGAATGTTCAGTAGTATAAAAATGTTGTTCAATATCAGACTTTACAATTTTTTCGAATTCCTCCCTTTTCTACATAATTCCTTTTGTCCTCTATATTCAACAAATTTCTTTTTCTAGCTTTTCTGGGTAAATGTAAACTAAATAAATATTCTCCAGGAAAACAAACAAGATGTTATTAAGTATTATTGATATGTTATGTATTTTTCAATCCTCTATCGACACGTGCGTGCAAAGTTCATATCCTACTTCTATTAAGCAACCGTTAACCATCAAAGCTGTAAATTATAAAGTCATAATAATGAAAGTTTATTAGTTCGTTTCTGGATGATTTAACATTATTACAATTTGACATTAAAAAAGCCATAATTAAGAGTATTAAAACTTATTTTGCATTAATAAGTTCTTGTTTGATCTTCAGATTTTTCAACTTTCTTGTCTCTTTCTGGTACATTAAGAACGTTGTTAGCACATCGTTTGCTTGACTGATAACTTGCAAGTTCTCAAATACTTTGGTTTATCAACGTAGAAAGAAAATGACACTCTCCTCTGGTGCTTTTCTGCTTATTCTAATGCTTTCCTTTAAAGAATTTGGTGAGCATCATGATCATAATAAATTTCTAATAGTTTGCACTTTTTGTTCCATGGTCAACATCTGGATTCTTTTTCAGAGAAAGAGAGTGTAATCTATATTTTTATATATTTTTCTTTTTACAGAAGCATCAACTGTAAGAAAAATATCCACGAAAAAAAATTCTGACGATGATAATGACAGAAGGAATGTACTTATATATGCTACCCCTAGCAACAGGAAGCTTAAAGCTCTGACAGAAAATCCCAGCTTAGCAAGACATCAAACTCTGGAATTGCATGGATCACGCCAACTCCCATACAGTCTGGAATCTTCTCAACAACCAAGTTCATCAGGTAAATATGTACATTGTTAAAAATGGTCGGAATTTCACAAAACTTCTAAAACACTTCTGCAATATGAACGTAAGTTCAAATAGCAAACATGGCATTGGAATGACGAAATTGCAAAAATTGCAAAAATTGTAAGGGTCCAGAATTCCAATACCTGTATTAAATCCTGTGTTAGGAAAAAATTGTACACAAGGGATTTACTGGAATTAAAGGAGATCAAGGAATTCATGGAATTCACCGAAATTATGAAATTCACGGACGTCGCGAAATTCTCCAAATTCATTGAGTTGAAGCAATTCACAAAATTGATCAAATTCAAGGAATTTGCGAAATTGACGGAATTCTATAATTTCAAAGAATTCAAGAAAATCACAGAATTTAATCAATAAAAAGAATTCGCAGAATTCATAAAAATAAAAAAATTTATAGAGTTACAGGGATTCGCGGAAATTATGGAGTTAAAGGCATTAATAAAATTGAAGGAATTCATTAAATTAACGGAATTGATGACATTTGTGGAATTCGCTGGATTTTCAGAATTCATCGATCTAATATAATTCCCGAAATTCAAAGAATTCATGGAAATTTTGTGACTCGCGAAATTCATCGAATTCACGGAATTCACGGAATTCATAAAATTCATAGAATCGGCAGGAATTCATAGAATTAAAGTAATTTGCGGAATTCAAAGAATTGATGAAATTTTAGAAATTCATGGAAATCAAAGATTTATGGGATTCGCGAAATTCGTTTCAATTCCAGAAATCAACTAAAATCACAAAATTCACTGTATTTGCAGTATTTCAGAATTTATAAAATTTATAGAATTCAAGAAATTTGCTGAAGCCACGGAATTCGCTGGATTTGCGGAATTCATCGAATTAATGGAATTCTCGAAATTCAAAGAATTCATGGAAACTATGCGATTCGCGGAATTCATAGAATTCACGGAATTCATGAAATTTATAGAATCCGCAGGAATTCATGGAATTAAAAGAATTCGCGACATTCACGGAATTGGCGGGATTTTAGGAATTCACGGAAATCAAAGATTTATGGGATTCGCGAAATTCGTTTTACTTCCAGGAATCACCTTAAATCACAAAATTCACTGGATTTACGGTATTTGGGAATTAACGAAATCTATAGAATTCAAAGAATTTGGATTTGCAGAATTCATGGAATTAAAGGAATTGATGGAATTCCCGAAATTCATCGAATTAGTGAAATTCCCTTAATTGAAAGAATTTATGGAAATTTCGTGATTCGCGGTATTCATCGAAATGATAGAATTCATGTAATTAATGGAATCGGCAGAAATTCATGGATATGAAGGAATTCATGGAATTTAGTAAATTTGTGGAATTTTAGGAGTTTATAAAAATCAAATAGGTATGGGATTCGCGAAATTCGTTTTAACTCCAGGAATTAACTAAAATCACAAAATTCACTGTATTTACAGCATATTACGGAATTGATGAAATTTATAGAATTCAAGGAATTCGCTGAAGCTACAGAATTCGCTGGATTTGCCGAAGTTATCGAATTAATTGAATTCCTGAAATTCAAAGAATTCATGGAAACTTTGTGATTCGCGGAATTCAACAAATTCACGGAATTCGTGAAATTCATAGAATCAGCAGGAATTCATAAAATTGAAGGGATTCGCAAAATTTAAGGAATTGGAGGAATTTTAGAAATTAATGGAAATCAAAAATTTATGGAATTCCCGAAATTTAAAGAATTCATCGAATTTTTGTGATTTGCGAAATACAGCGAATTATGGAATTCCCGAAATTTAAAGAATTTATCAAATTTTTGTGATTCGCGGAATTCATCGAATTCGCGGAATTTACGAAAAGCATGAAATTCATAGAATCAGCAGGAATTCAAGGAATTGATGGAATTCGCTGAATTCAAGGAATTGATGGAATTTTAGAAATTCAAGGAATTGATGGAATTTTAGAAATTCAAGAAAATCACAGAATTTATTGAATAAAAGGAATTCGCAGAATTCATAAAAATAAAGAAAAATTTATAGAGTTAAAGGGATTTGCGGAAATTATGGTGTTAAAGGAATTGACAAAATTAAAGGAATTCATTAAATTAACGGAATTGATGGAATTTATAGAATTCAAGGAATTCGCTGAAGCCACGGAATTCACTGGATTTGCGAAATTTATCAAATTATTAGAATTCCCGAAATTCAAAGAATTCATGTAAATTTTCTGATTTGTGAAATTCATTGAATTCACGGAATTCCTGAAATCCATAGAATCAGCGGTAAATCATGGAATTGTAGGAATTCGCGGTATTCAAGGATTTTGTGGAATTTCAGGAATTCATGGAAATCAAAGATTTATGGGATTCTCGAAATTCGTTTTAATTCCACGAATTAACTAAAATCACAAAATTCACTGTATTTACAGGATATTGCGGAAATTGCTGAATTTTCGGAATCATCTAATTAATGGAATTCCTAAAATTCAAAGAATTCATGGGATTCAACGGAATTCAGGGAAATCATGAAATTTATGGAATTGAAAGAATTCGCGGAATTCAAGGAATAGTCTAAATTTAGGGAATTTCATAAATTAATGAAATCATGGTATTAAAAAAATTCGTTTTAAAGCTAGGAATTAAATGGAATCACGTAATTCACTGGATTTGCAGTACTCCGGAAATTGGTAGAATTTATTTAATTAACGAAATTCATGGAATTTGTGGGTCTTATAGAATTCTTGGAGTTAAAATAATTCACGGAATTCATGGAATTCATATAACTGTGGAAATTAGTGGAATTTTTGTAATTTACGACATT
Organism: Druon quercuslanigerum; assembly: GCA_010014905.2. Taxonomy (NCBI): domain Eukaryota; kingdom Metazoa; phylum Arthropoda; class Insecta; order Hymenoptera; family Cynipidae; genus Druon; species Druon quercuslanigerum. The sequence continues at coordinate 13,203 of JAAAKG020136681.1, forward strand.
TATGGAATTCATGGAATTTATGGAATAAGCAGGAATTCAAGGAATTCAAGGAATGGATGGGATTTAAGTATTTCATGGAAATAAAGAATTTCATGGGATTCAAGAAATTCGTTTTAATTCCAGGAATTAACTAAAATCACGGAATTCACTGGATATGAAGTATTCCGCAAGTTTGTAGCATTTCTGTAATTCACGAAATTCGTGGAATTTGCGGAAATTATGAAATTCATGGATTTGAAAGAATTTACGGAATTTATGGAATTTGCGGAATTCATGAAATTTACGTTGTTTGTGGAATTCGGGGAATTTATTAAATTCATAGAAGTAATGGACCTTAAAGAATTTACGAAATTTATAAAAGTCACGGAATTCAATGAATTGGCGGGATTTGTAGAAGTACAGGCATTCTATGCACTCTACAGTTTTATTAAATTTTATGCATTCCGTGGTTTAATTAAATTCTCTGAATTTCAGGTATTCCATAAATTATTTAAATTCGGCGTGTTTCTTCAATTCCGTGAATTCCATGAATTTCGCAAATTCTTTGTATTCCTCAAATTCTTTAAATCCTTATATTCATGGGTTTCCGTGAATTCTTTGGATTCCATTAATTCGTTAAATTCACAAATACTATAAATTTTGTGAATTCAATGCATTGCTTGAATTCCGCGAATTCCGCGCATGGCTTGAATTCCATATATTCCATGAATTCCGCGAAATTCATGAAATCCGTGAATTTTAGGCGTTATATGAATTCCGTGAATTTCTCGATATTTGAAATCTCTGTTCATTTCACGAATTTCCTAAATTCCATGAAATACTAGAATTTAATGAATACGCGCGTTATGGACTGTAAATTAACAGCAGTCTTGGTTTTGTTAGAAATTTTCTTTATTTGTTTTTGCTTGGAATAAGTGTTACTGGCTACTGGACTTGTATTGTAAAATTCCAATATATGTGAGGTACAATACCAATACCAGCATTTGGACACTATAACATTATGTATTTTGGCGTTACCTTACGTTTTGGAATTAAACTTCCAATCCATACAGTGGAAGTTTTAAATAGAAATTTTTAACAGCGTATAATATCACTTATATGAGATATGATGAGTTACAGGAGCATCAGATCTTTTAAGCAGATTCGAGAAGAATAAAGTGTCATCTTCTAAAGGTGCTTTCTCTGCAGAAACAGACGTGAAAGGAAAATCTAAAACAAAAGGTATAATGTTTTAGATATTTAAAATAATCTCCATGTTCGTGATGATATATAATAATCAACTAAGAATCTTTCAGAAATTAAATAATATATATTCAAAATATTTCTTTTACTTACATATATTTTCAGATGTACTGACATATTCCCAAGTGTATTTAAAAAATTCATGCCTCGTAGAATCAAACCAAAACTTCTTGACCCCTCGTGATAATTACTTTTTGACTTCTTGATCCTCGGTCATCATCTAGACCATTTGGATAACAAATCATTATTTTTGTGTACATCAGCTATCTTCTTACAGAATCATCCAAAAGTCAGACAAAACTCAGGATACAAAATCCATCCTCTTCTCAAGGTGATATAGACGCAAGCAGAGTAAATCTGCATGCTACAACAAAGATTGGACATCCAAAGAAAAAATATTTTCATTCAGCATCTGATATTGTGGAAGCTAGAAGACTCTTTGCACTACCTTTCAGAGAGCATTCTAAACTTATTCAACTTAAACCTTTCCAGGACAATCAACCACTAGATTTTAAAAAAGAGTATAGAGAAAGAGAGGCTTTGAGCTTGTACGATTTGTATTATCCTGATGGTGCTCCTAATCTTCAAACTAAACCCTATACTTTACCAAAGAATCGACCTCTTCCTTTGCATGAAAAAGATGATTCAGTAACACCAACTGGATACCGAAGACGAAAAAAAGACCATGTGAAAGGTGCAGTGAAGAAAGATGTTTCGGATTAACATGATCAATTATGCCAGGAGTCTCGATAGCATGACAAACTTTTCAGGATCATTAACCAGAATCATTTGGTAAATATACTAGCAAAGATGCGGGTACTGGCTGACAGTACTAATACTTTTAAGAAATGGTAATAGTGTAACCCTAATGTGGTTTATTTTATACTCAATGCCATTTTAAGCAATAAACATCTATAAATAAAAATAGTGCGTTTTAGAATTATTCATATTTATGTAATACTTCTTGAAAGACATAGTGAAGTCTACAATATTCCAAAAGAGGTGATCATAGAAATAAGTTTGTTTTATTTAAAAGCAGGGCTTTATGTTTCTTCAAGTGCCTTTAGACACAATAATGGCTGCAGCAAACAGAGATGATTATTATCATAGAATTGAAAACGTTCTCAAATGATATTTTACAAAAGAATTTTAAAAACTAGTGTGGTTCCAACTATCGAAATTAAATGTAATGGTAAAGCTATTAGATAGGAAAATAAAAAATTATTTAATGATCAACGTGAATACCGTTTAAAAACTCACAATAGTGCAATAGCAAAAGCTTATGCTCTGCCTTAAGTTTGCCAAATGAATTAAAGTTGAAGACTAATTACTTCCACTGTTCGTTTTTCCACTTACAATTTATCAAAGTCTACTTCAAATATTCTAAAACCAGTGTTAGAAACTTAAAGATTGTTTAAAAAATATCAATGCACCAAAAACTCATTCAATACTTTCTTCAGGTGTTGTGTCTGTATTTGACAGCATCCCACTAAATCATTCTCTAGATTGCATTGAAGAAAAAACTCATTTTAATGATGATTTAGATTAGGTTATTTTGTAAGGCAATCGATAGAGCGGAAAATTTAATGTTTGAAAATGTCCTAAGGTGTGACCTTGAGGTTCACTTAAATTTCATTTTAAATTAAACAAGGTTTGACAACATCTGAGAAGCGCAGCTTCTAGAAATAATTAAGAAAGACCTTACTTATTTATTTTAGCAACATGAATTTATGTGCAACCTTGGAAATGACCTTTTCCACGTCTCTCAAGGTCATTTCAAGATCAACCTTTTTTTTAGGTAAAAGTCTCATTATTTGACGTTCGCAATCGAAAGATTGGGAAATTGTAATTTCCAAAATTTACCTAGATCCTAGGCCAGGTGTGGCCTTAATGGTAATTTAAAGGTTATTTAAACTTGAAGAATGTTTAAAAATATCTGATCTTGCCCATGTGGCAGGGGAGGGAGATACAGGAAACGATAGGGAGTTGTAAAATTTCCTGCTCTTTCGATTGCAACGTCAAATAAAGGGTTTTCAATTTTAAAAAAAGTTTATTTGAAAATGACCTTGAAGGTCATCGTTCAGGCGAAAAACAGGGTCACCATTGAATTCTTTATTGACAGTTACGTCAAGAATGACCTTAAGGTTTTGGGAAAATATTTTGTCTGGCGAAATATTCAGCCGTACCGGAACTTCTTGGGCATCCGGTATACTTAAGTCTTTCCACAAAGTAAAAAAAAAATGTAAGGCAGTCAATTTCTTATTGCTTTTCCACAGATAACTTTATCATAAACACTTACCAGTGAGATAACTGATAGTTAAAATCAAATAAGCTCTAGGTAAGGAAAATAACAGCGTTATATGATGTCATGTGAATCATCTCAAGAAATAATTTTCCTATTATTTTTAGATGAAAAATAATAATTCTAATAATGCGATTTGTGATAAAAAAACTGAACGTTAATGAGAAAATTCAAAAAGTCACGAAACACATTTATCTGAACAATTTTCATAGCAACAGAGTTATCACATTTTTTTATGCATTATTTTATTATTTTTTATTATTATTTTTATTATTTAATTTTTTTATTTTTATTTTATTATTTTATGTTTTATAATTTGCGCATTACTACATAAGGACAATTACATTTTAGGATTTCAGTCAATATTATACTTTTATACGGCAAACGCTAACATTATTTTAGAAATATAAATAAGAAGTTATTATACTTAGATATCTTTATCTGTTTTCAATTATGATATTATTATATGCACGTGTACGAGTTAGTTTCATCTACGTAGCAAGAAAATGAGGCTCTTCTTTGCTGCTTTTCTGTTAAGCATCATCATTTCCTTCGCAGAAATTGGTAAATATCTTTATCCTAATCCAGATATGTTTAGCTGGCACAACACTATTAAAGAATAGAGAATTCGAGCCCCTTATCTGAAATTTTGGATTCTTTTATTTTTCCTAGAAAATAGTGTTTGTGTTGGCTTAGAGTTAAGCTGGCCGAACATTGCTGCAAAACGTTCTAAACATGATTTTACCGAAAATTGACCATATAGAATAATTTAGGGCTCATCTAGGTCAAAAAAAATTATTTTCTTACTCTATTTTCATGTGCAGGCTTATTTAGGGCTCCGCAAATATAATTTTGAAACTATAAAAACATTTTGCAAACAATTATTGTTAAGGCAAATTTACCAAAAAGCCGAAGCGTTTTGGAGAGAAGTAAACGAAGCTCAGAATAGACTGGACAAAGACTCCGAGAACATAAATATATTTAAGGAGCTGTGTGATACCCTGATACCACCAGAAAAAGAATGCCCACCCATTCCCTAACATAGTTCTCCTTGGCTTCGAGAAGCGAAACATGTTCGTTATCGAATTTTTGACACTAGCTGACAAAAACATCATAGCCGTGGAAAATAAAAATAAATAGCGGCAGATAGATCTTATAAGAAAGCTTCGGTGTTTCTACGCGATATATTCTGTTAAACTAATCATCCTTATAATCGGCACTCTTGGACGTGCCAATCTTTCACTGGTTAATAACATGGAAAGCATCCCTGCTAAGCGACATTTACTATCAATCATTCATTTGTAATCTTAGAACCTTTTAGACGAACATATAAAATTCATTATTTTAATTATAAATTGCTCTTTAAGCAATTTTTTTGAAGTTTACATATCATATTCGAGGAGCCCTAAATGAGCCTTAACGTAGGGTAAGAAAGGAAATTTCTTTAATTTAGTTTCACTAGGATTTATTGGTTTTTAATATGATTTAATCAGGGTTTCAATAATTTTTGTCGAAAGGTAAGATATATTAATATCATGTAAAAAAACCTCGTTATAAATAAACAATGAAAACTGACGAATAAACTTCGTAGAGACATAATATAATCGTCGATAGTCGATACATAATTACAGTCAGGCTCGTGTTGCCCAATTGAACTTAAAGTTTAACACTCCCTCTCAACAAGGGGCTAATCTTTTAAAATAGTCACATAGGTCCTCAAAGACGCTTTCGATGATTTGGTCCAAAAAGTCCTTTTGTGAGAACGTCTGCACCCATATCTGATGTTAAAACATATTCTTTGTTGATTTCTCCTCTCTCGAAGAAGAACCGGGTTTTTCATCAATTTCTGCGCTACTTGATTGCAGCAGAAGATTATAGTTGGCTTGGCACCTAGATGTATTAGACTGACCTGAGTTAAGAAACTTCGCAAACAGACAGCTTCCTTTCCAGCCTCTGACAGGGGCATGTCGGTGAAGACAAGACTCAACCGACTAAACTAGTAACATGTCTTGCATTTGTTTGTTCGACTGATTAATATTCTTGTCTTAACCGATTGAACTGATAACATATTACTGCATTTATTGGTTGGACTGATTTAAAGTCTTGTCTTAACCGACTGGACTTATAACATGTCTTGCCTTTGTTGGTTGGACTGACCTATTTGCTTGTCTTAATTATCTGGACTACACAATATCTTTGGTAGTCCAAAATGTTTTTTGCCTGGCTTATTTTGACAAATCTTCACAATGCCAGGGCAGCCCTATTACATTGCCTTTTGTAGTTGAACTTGCTTTTCCTTTAATAATTAGACTGATCTACAGTCTTGCATTCATTGACTGAACTGTCTTCCACCTTTAATATTTTTAACAATATTTACATTGCCAGGACAGCGGCAAGATTTCAACTATTAGTACTAGGACAGCGCTATTTTGTAGCGCTTATTAGCTGGTCTGGTCTTACCAGTGTTTCTAGTATTGTCAGTGATTCTGCTGATCACAGATTATTGAAAAATCTGCACCTCATATTTAAGTTTCATGCGGGACATTGGATTCGCTATTGCAATTTCAGCCAATTAAAATTCGTGACCGGATTTTAAATTAAATTATGCAGGGTTCTCTCTTTTAGGTGTAGGGCTTTGTTTAATCGATTTAAATTGTTCCTTCCCTGGTGGTTGGGTTTCTGCATTAATTTCTTCGTCGGGATTTGTATCGTTAACGCGAAAATCGCTGTTGATAAATTGATCTTCAGAATCTTCATCTTCACTGTTTTAACTCACATTTGGAGTGATACTTCTTTCATTTAGAATGTTTAAATGAGCCAAACGATCGCAGAATGTATAGATGACTTTGAACCAAACCAGATCTGGCATGGATTTTGACCTTTTAATTCCTTTTTTGGACACCTGTTGCGAATATAGCCAGATGTAGAAATTGTTTCAGCCCAAAAAAGTTTCAGGATGACGAACCTGCATCAAGAGACATTTTGCCAGTTCTACGACATTTCGGTTTATCCTCTCAGCTTTTCCATTCTGTTGAGGGGTGTAAGCAACAGTGTGTTTTCGCCTCATGCCATGGCATTCAAGTTCCTTCTTAAACTCCTATCCACAATGCTCGAGACCATTACCTGCATGTAAAGTTATCATTGTATTCTCAGTTTTATTTTCATAAAAACCTTTAAACTTATCAAAAGCTTCCTTAGCTTGACATTCATTAAGAAAAAAACTTTAACCCCGTTTGAGTTAACATCGACAAATCTCACAAAATGCGAAGCACCACCGAAATATTTACTTTTCATTGGCCCACATAGTCTGAGTGTATTAATTCCACCAACTTTTCACTGTTATTAAAATTATTAAAAAAAGTTATTAAAATGTCCTTTTATTAAGATGACCTCATGTGCCATTTCTCTAATTCGCTTAACTCCTTTTTCAAAGTCGCAGCTGTGGAATTATCTTCTTTCTCCTGACTTGATTTAGCATCTACAATTACAATCGATTGATTCTACTTATTAGATCGACTATACTTCGTACGTGCCTTGCACGCAGAAAATTTCTCTGGCCATGATTCTATGAAGCATAGATCACCTTCTCTGGTAGCTTTTGATACAGAAAATAGATTAGTGTTCAATTCTGGTACAAACAAAACACTTTCTAATCTAACTTTTCTTTTCTCTGAGGAATCCAATACCCAAAGATGCATTGTACCTTTTCCTTGAATATCAGTTATTATGTCGACAGCCGGCCTTATCTTTTGCGATTTAACTTATCTGTACGTCAAGATCCTTTTATTTTCTAGAGCTGAACTCCTCTAGTAATTTTAGTTTTAAAACTTCAGGTGCTAGGAGTTTATCGCGGGTTTCAATGTAGCATCTAAAGTTCTCAAAACTGTTTCGTACACTGTAGAGCAGTAAGATAAATTCATTCAAGTAGTCCGACATATTTTTAACTACGCCGATTTAAAAAAAAGTCATTGTTTTAGAACTTACCTTTCTTGCAGGACCTTTGGCCTGACACGCTTGTTCAAACTTTCGACAAACGTCGTTTGATGTATTGCAGTTTCTTACGTGACCTAATTCTGATGGTTTAAGTGCAAGGATGATGTCTGCTTTTGCTTTTCTAACCTCCTTCTTCCACCCGGCAGCTTGCGCAGCTTGATTTGGCTTGTCCTTGCAAACATCATTATTGGCGAGAATCGCTTTCATATTTAATCGCCCGGTACCGTAATTCTTCTTGCTAAGTTTTCCATCCTGAGAAAAAAACTAGATTCCATTTCTTACAATTATGGCTTGATTTCAGATAACGACGAATTAACAAATTTGTAGTTATTCGTAATTATGTAATTTCGTAATTACATTCAGGCCCAAATTACCCCTAAAAAAGATATAACTTATGAAACAGGTTGCATCTCTTTACCGGAAAATTGCTGCGTCAGCTTAACATACCTTCGTAATCCTTGTATGATACTTAGCACATGTGGATCCTTGGTCAACTTCTAGAACATTTGTTTTAGGGACCATAAGTTGTTCTATATTACTTCATATTTTTACAGAAGCATCAGCTTTAAGAAAAATCTCCACAAAAGAGACATCTGAAGATGATAGTGACCAAAGAAAAATACTGATAAATGCCACCCCTAGACCCAGGAAGCTTAAAATTCCGTCCAGATATCCCACTTCAGCGGAGCATCAAGCTCTGGATTTGCAAGTATTGCAACAACCGGCTTACATTCGAGAAACTTATCAACAACAAAGTTCAACAGGTTAATATCTATCAAATCATTTTGATCAAATAAAAGTTTTTTTTATATATTTTTGAATGCCTTTTTTAACAGGAGCATCAGAACTTTTAAACAGATCCGGAAAGCATCAGGTGTCATCGTCAAAAGGTTCTTCTTCTGCCGAAAAAGAAGAAAGAAGAAAATTGAAAACAAAAGGTAATGCCCAACAGAGTCCAGGCAAAGTGTGTTATACTTTATTATACACATTTCCTAGTCACTATATATAAAGCCCAGAAAATACCAGGTAAAGTGGGTAACACTCGCTATTGTAGACATTTTCTAGGCATTATATATAAATCCTGACAGTGCCCAGGCAAAGTGTGTAATAAATACTCTCTATTATACACATTTCCTAGGCATTATATATAATTCCTGACAGTGTCCAGACAAAGGATGTTATAAATACTCTCTATCGCACACATTGTCTAGGCATTATTTAAAATGGACAAAAGAGTCTAGCCAAAATGTTTAATGCTCTCTATTATACACATTGACTAGGCATTACATATAAAGCCCAACAGAGTCCTGGCAAAGTTTGTACTAAATATTCCGGTGATTTTCAAGGTATGAAGAAGTATCTTTTTTATTAATTATGAGAAGACGAATTAAAAAAGTGTTCGTTGAAAAAAAATTTTTAATCAATTTTTATATTTTTTTAAAGCAAATGCTTAAATTCACTTTTTAAAAAAATACACTTTTGATTTTCTATAAGATTTTTTAGAAAGAGAGTTTACAGTGTGCCACAAATGACACTTGAATATAAAAATGGGATTTTTTTTAATTTTCGAGATATAATTAAAAATCTTGTTTAAATTTAATAAGCTTTTATTTTAAAAACAACTGTAACATCTGATGAAAATTGTAAATTAAAAATTGATTATACTATTTATGATTTTCTTACGAGAAAACTTTTTTTTTAAACTTTCCACAAAACAAAGTTTTAAGCCAATAAGGGTTTATGCTCACCAATTTATCTGGCGCTTCTTTAAATGCAACATTATGTTCCAGGACCAGATTGTATAATTTACGTGTCTCGTGCAGAAAATTGTCTTTAATGCCTAGGGATTATATAGAATGCCTAGAAAGTTCATATAATAAGTATTCAATTACTTATTTTGCCAAAAAACAGGCATGATATATAATGCCTAGGGATTATATATAATACCTAGATTATATACTTTGCAACATACGTATTCCAAAGTATATTTCGATAATATATACTCGTACACACAAACTAAAAATTGTCGACCCCTTGTGATAATCATTTTTTAACAATTTTAAAACAAATACTTGAAATTTTGACAAGAAATAATTATTATTAACAAAGCATACAATCATTAAATCTTTTAGTTGAAAAAATTTCTTTTTAACAAAGAAAAAATGGATTTGCTACTAAAAAAATTATTCTTTAACTGAAATAGTTGAATTTTCAGCACAAAGAATTAATTTTCACTAAAAAAGATAAATTGTCTACCAAAATATAAATAATTAAATATTAGGTTTGAAAAATGCATGTTCAACCGAACAACTTAATTTTCTACTAAAATTAACCAATATTCAAATTAAATAATTTCAACGTTTAGTTTAGAAAATTCTTTCCTAAAAAACTAACATCCCACACAAAAAAAAAAAAATAATGGTTGCATTTTCACACAAGGCGATTAATTTTCTTCTGAAATAGTAAATTTTTGACTGGAATAATTGACTTTTAAACCGCAAAGATGAATTTCAACTAAAACATTGGATCTGTAACACAAGAAAAAAATTTGTTAATAAAAATGATGAATCGCAAACAAAAAAAATTAATTTTCTACAAAAGATTTTAACTTTACACCAAAAACTTTTACTTTCGACCAAAAAGATAAATTTTCAACTAATAATTTTTGACCAAAAAAATCGATTTTGAAAAAAATAATTGGATTTTAAAGAAATATTTTGTTGAAATTGTTGATGCAAGTTGTTGGCTTCAACAATTTCTACAAAATTTTATTATCGAGGGTCAATATAATCCCCTAGTGAATATTTAAAGTAGTAGATAACCAAAAATAGATATTTTAATTTTTTAGTTGAAGGAATTGATTTTCAAGCAAACTGAAGTGAATTCCTGGTTATTTAATATAATTTCCGGTCATTTTTTGCACTTTCGGGTTTTTTGGTTAAGTCGCCACCCTGCGCATGATTAATAAAAAAATCAAATTCAAGGATTGTACCATTTTGAGAAGGGTATGATTTCCATTTGAAAGTTTAAATTAAAAATTAGAAGCTTTCATTCTAAAATAATAATAATAATAATAATAATATTAATAATGTAATAAGCTGAAACTCTAATTATCATTATGAAAATGAGTAACCTTTTCTTTATAAACAATGATTTTTGCCTTATAAATACGAATTTTCTGAAAAAAGTTCTAACATAACATTTAAATATTTAAACTTCTAAGTTTACTTCCATAGGTTGTAATTGTCTCTTCAAAATAGCTATTTTTTATAATAAAACAAAAAGGAACTTTTGATTTTCTACACTTGAGAGATTGCTTTGATACCTAATGCTTTTTTCATAAAAATAACAATTTCCTATAAAAAACCCTTTTAAGGTAAACTTTGAATGATCAAATTTTTTTATTTATAATAAGAAACTTAATTTAATTTACCCATTTATTATCTGCCGTGAAATAAATGAAATGGAATTATTTATTATTTAATTTAGTTCGAGTGATTTGTAATAACAATACCATTATTTGTAACACAATTCAAATTGAATTTTTCAAAGTGGATGAGACTAGTCATTTCCCGTCAATTTTGCGTCGCTGATCAAAATCCGGCTTTAGAATCTCTCTATGACATCAGCATTTTTAAATATTCTAATCTAAAAGTGCTAGCTCCTTTTTTCTTAAATAACTGTACACAACAACTAAAAATGAAACTCTTTCCCTTTTAATTGCTGTTGAGTTTGCTCAAATACCTTTTTTCTTTGAGAAGATATTCAATTTTAAAAATTTCAAATATTAAGAATTTTACATGTCCGGAAATACGCAGGTGTCTGTGGTATAGTTTTTGTGTGTGTTAGGTTTATGGGTTTGGGGATTGTGGATTTGGGGTTTGTTGGTTTGGGGTTTGTGGTTTTGAGGTTTGTGGTTTGGGGTTTTGCGGGTTTCGAGTTTGTGGGTTTGGAGTTTGTGAGTTTGTGATTTGCGGGTTTGGGACCTGTGGCTTTGGGGTTTTTGGGTAAAATTATTAATATTTAGAATGTTTAAAATTAAATATCTTGTCAACAAATAAAGATATTTTAGAAAACCCAACAACATTTGAAAGAGAAAGAATAATACTTAAAAATGTGCTGTACAGTTTCTTGAGAAAAGAAGAAGGAGTGACAGTACATAACCTCAACTATAGGCCAAAATCACGTTTTTGGCATATTTAGGTTATAATATTTGAAAATCCTGATGTGATAGAAAATTTCTTAACCCAGATTTGGATTCAGCGCCCCAACATTGATACTTACATATATTGCCGACAATCCTCCATTTCTGATTTACTCGTGACTCTTCTCAATCATGAAACACGCGCTTGAGTCTTGCTGTTTGTAAATAGCAGACTTTGGACAAATAATGCTATGGAAAAACAATTCTTTGGTGAAATCGATCCCTAGCAGATTAAAGTTGTCAAATCAAAACCAATGAAAATGTCGTTTGGATGAATAATGATGATGTTTGTGTATATCAGCAGTCTTTTTACAGAATCATTAAAAAGTCAGAGGGAACTCAGGATGCAAAATCCATCTTCTTCACAAGATGACAAGCACAAGCACAACCAATCAGAACACTACAACAGAAATTAGGCGCCCGAAAACAAAGTATTCCAAAGTACCATCTAGCATTATGGAAGCTAGAAGGATTTGGGCGCTGCCTTTTAGCCAGCATTCTCAACTTATTGAATTAAAACCTTTCGAAGATAATCATCCACTAGATTTACAAAAAGAGCATAGAGAAAGAGAGGCTTTAAAATTGTATGATTTGTATTATCCTGATGGTGCTCCTAATCTTCGAACGAAACCCTATACTTTACCAGAGAATAGACCTCTTGCTTTGCACGAAATAGAAGGAACGATAACACCAGCTGGATATCAAAGGAGGAGAAAACCCCATGTAAAAGGGGCCGTAGAGAGAGATATTTTGCAATAACATGATCAATAAAGCCAGAAGTCTCGTCTTATAAAACAAACTCTCCAGGGTTATCAACCAGAGTTATTGGACAAAGATCTTTTGATCATTCTGCGGGCTCCTGATCTAGTTTCAAGTGCTGATACTCAAGGAAAATAATAATTTAAGTATAATTTGTTTTTACGTTGTATTCGGTACATTGTAAACAACAAACATCCATCTAAAGCTTAAACATTCCCTTAAGAATAGAATGCGTTTTATTTTGGTCATACTGTCCAATACAAATAATAATGAATTCAGATGTCACTCCAAATTCGTTAATTTTAAAAGATATACCAACGTACGTTTCAATCTAGTTTAAATTTTTTTAAATATAAAATAAAAGAAGCGATAGAGAAAGATATTTTAAATTAACATGATTAATTAAGCCAGGAGTCTCGATTAACAAAACAAACTTTCCAGGGTTACCAACCAGAATTATTTGACAAAGATACGAGTGGATATGGTACTTACCTATTTCATCAAAGTCATCATTCTAATAGTAGTCCTAAATTTCCAAAATATTTGGATTATTCTGGGGGTTCCTGACCTAGTTCTATGTTTGTCTTTATTTTTAAAACAAGAAAATTTTTAAGTGTGTTCTTATTTTCAGGATAATTATTTTGTAAAACAGTAATTTTTAGTTGATCTAAATTGTCTTTGCGTAATGTAATATTACCTAATTAAAAACATCTCTCAATAAGACCTTTAAATAAACCAACTTTAAAAAAGATAAATAATGAGAATTATAATTCAAATAATGTAATGACCAAGACACTTTTCTTAACAATTTTTTATTAGATTACCATCCTAAGTTTTAATAATTAACAAATCTAGATAATCCGAGTGGACATGGTACTTACCTACATCATCAAAGTCATCATTCTAATAGTAGTCCTAATCCTCCAAAATCTTTTGATCATTCTAGGGGTTGTTGAGCTAGTTTTCAGTACTAATACTTAAGGCAAATAATAATTTAAGGCTAATTTGTTTTTAAGTTCCTTTCGGTACCATTGTGAACAATAAACATCCATCTATAGCTTAAACATGTAAGTTTTCAAATAATGCTTTTTGTTATTAAAAATTCAGTGACTGAAGTTTATTCGCACTAAGAAATTTCTATGAGCGTTATTACCCTCAATGATAGAATGCGTTTTATTTTGATCATACTGTCCAATACAAATAAAAATGAATTCAGATGTCAATGCAAATTCGTCAATTTTAAAAGATATATCAACGTACGTTTCAACTTAGTTGCAGGTCTTCTTTAAGGTAATACGTCACCTAATTAAATAAAATTTTAACAATATAAAATAAAAGGGGAAGAAGTCAAAGATATTTTAGGTTAACATGATTAATTGAGCCAGGAGTCTCGATTAACAAAACAAACTTTCCTGGATTATCAATTAGAATTATTTGACAAAGATACGAGCGGATATGGTACTTACTATTTTATCAAAGTCATCATTCTAATAGTAATCCTAAATTTCCAAAATCTTTTGATCATTCTGGGGGTTTCTGATGTTGTTTTCAGTATTAATACTCAAGAAAAATAATAATTTAAGGCTATTTTGTTTTTACGTTGTATTCGGTACATTGTGAACAACAAACATCCATCTATAGCTTAAACATGTGAGTTTTCAAATAATGCTTTTTGTTATTAAAAATTCAGTGACTGAAGTTTATTCGCACTGAGAAATTTCTATAAGCGTTATTACCCTCAATGATAGAATGCGTTTTATTTTGGTCATACTGTCCAATACAAATAAAAATGAATTCAGATGTCAATGCAAATTCGTCAATTTTAAAAGATATACCAACGTACGTTTCAACCTAGTTGCAGGTCTTCTTCAAGGTAATACATCACCTAATTTTAA
>JAAAKG020136681.1:27697-64620 GCA_010014905.2 Druon quercuslanigerum
CTATTTCATCAAAGTCATCATTCTAATAGTAATCCTAATCCTCCAAAATCTTTTGATCATTCTGGGGGTTTCTGATGCTATTTTTAGTATTAATACTTAAGAAAAATAATAATTTAAGGCTATTTTGTTTTTACGTTGTATTTGGTACATTGTAAACAACAAACATCCATCTATAGCCTAAACATGTGAGTTTTTAAATAATTTTTAGTTTTAAAACTTTTAGTTATTAAAAACTCAGTGATTTGAGTTTATCCACACTAAGAAATTTCTTCGATTGTTTTTATCCTTATTGATAGAATGCTTTTTATTTTGTTCATACTGTCCAATACAAATAAAAATGGATTCAGATGTCAATGAAAATTCGTCAATTTTCAAAGATATACCAGCGTACGATTCAACCTATTAGCAGGTCTTCTTCAAGGTCTTCTTTAACTATAATTTGAAATTTGTTTAACAATATAAAACAAAAGAGTGGTTGAGAAAGATATTTTGGATTAACATAATCAATGAAGCTAGGAGTCTGGGCTAACAAAACAAACTTTCCAGGGTTATCAACCAGAATTATTTGTTAAAGATACGAGTGGATATGTTACTTACCTATTTCATCAAAGTCATCATTCTAATAATAGTCCTAATCTTCCAAAATCTTTTAATCATTCTGGGGATTCCTGAGCTAGTTCTATCCTTGTCTTTATTTTTAAACAAAGAACATTTATTAAGTGTGTTTTTATTATTAAATGAATAATTATAAATTTAATGGATTTTTTCTTTGATGATTTGGTTTACTAATTGGACAGGGTAATTATTGATTGATTATTGATGATGTGAATTATAATTCAAATAACGTCCTGACCAAGACACTTTTTTAAAACAATTTTTTATTAAATTACCATCCTAAGTTTTAATAATTAACAAATCTAGATAAGCTATGGAGTTATTCTCCTTTTTGCAATCGTGAATTTAATTGAATTTTCCTTATTGTTAAAAGTCTTAATGAATTTATCTATTTTTTAAGTAGGAACAATTGCTAGGATATCATCCACATATCTTACGTAAAGAATAGGAGTAAAGGTTAAACTATCAAGAGCCCTTCTCTTTGAATCGTTCATTACTAAATTTGATACAATAGGGGATAATAGGGAGCCCATAGGTTATTCTTAAACTTGTTTAAAAAATTTATCAATAAAAGAAATATCTGTGCTACTTAATACTGTTATAGCAGCATTATTAAATTTATTTTTTATGATTTTTGTTAAATTATGGTTTAAATTTAATTTTTCTTCTATGCAACCTAGTGCAAGGTCTATTGAAATATTATCAAATATTGATACTACATTCAGTGAAACTACAGAATGTAAATCCGGAGCTTTGACATTTTTAGGCTCTTCTTTTAATTCTCAACTATTTCTTAAAAAAGCTTGAGTTAAACCAGAGATTGGTTTTACACAATTTGTAATGTTTACAAAGTATAATTTGGAGAACCTACAGCAGAAAAAGTCCAACGCCATTTTAAATTTGTTTTGTGTACTTTTGATAAAGTTTTAGAAACAACACTGTTATTTGTTTTTAATTTGTGAGCCATTAAATAAATTATTAACGTTGAATATATTGCTTATCTAGATTTATTAATTATTGAAACTTCGGATGCTAATTTAATAACAAATGGGTAAAAAAAAGTTTCTTGTTGAGAGCGTTATTTAAAGTATAATTCTCATTATTTATTTTCTCAAAAAGTTGGTCTAATTAAAATTCTTATTGATAGATGTGTTAAATTAAGTAATATTTAAGACCGCAAAGGAAATTTAGATCAAATAAAAATTACTATTCACAAAATAATTACCCACTACAATTAGTAAACCAAATCATTAAAGAAAGAACCCATGAGATTTATATTAAAAATAAAAAATGAATTGCGACTTATAATTAAGATGATCTAAAGGTTTTATTTCGATAAAAAAAAACGAGGTCGGAAACGACACCATAAACGACGCCGGAGACAAGATCGGAATTTGAAAACAAATGCGAGGACGTTTCCGGCGTCGTTTACGGCTTCGGTTCCAATGTAAAAAAAATTTTTTTAATATGTACTTATAACTATGATATTCTGAAAAATAAGATTACTTGTACGAAGTGAATTTTACTTTGGTAAAGATAGTGAAACTCCAGTTTATTTTCAAAGAAATATTTATTTGAGGCAAATAAAAAATTCTATTTTTCTGGTAAAAAATATTTTTCCGGCTTAAAAATGCATCTTATTAAATTCAAAATGCATTAGTTTTGTTCAAAATAATTTTTTTAGAATTCAAAAATTTTCTTAAGAATTCTTCGTTTTGTTGAAAACAGAAGTAAATGGTTTAAATATATAATACTTTTAAAAAGTAATATTTTTGTTTGGTAAAGACTTGCCATACAGGCTTTAAGTTTATACTTTTGAGTTAAAACTTAAACTTTTTTTTATTTTGTTCTTCTTTTTTGCTTAGAAATTCCTAAAACTTGTTTAGAAGTAAATGCATTTTGTTAAAAATTCAACTTTTTGGGTTCAAAATTCCACTGTTTTCATAAAAAATCGTCCTTTTTATTTTTTTGAAAAATTCAAATGTATTTATAGAACCTCGTATTTTTTTCTTCAAAATTGAATCATTTGGTTCAATTTTATTATTATTTTTGACATTAAGTTTCTCAGCGGAGCTAGCGACCATTTTTTCCACAATCTTAAAAATAATCAATATAACAGACCGAAATCGAATCCGGTCAATAATCTATTATTTTTAGTTGTAAATTATATTATTTGTTTTAAAAATAAGCTCCTTTTTTTAAAAATTCCAATATTTTATCAAAAATTAATCTTTTGGGCTCTAAAATTGTACAATTTATTTGCAATTTTTTGTTCTTCCTTGACTAAGTAAGTTAGTGTTCCCGAAAATTCTTCCTTTTGTGTGATTTCCGTTTTGGTTAAATTAAAATTTTACCTGGCAAATTTTAATTTTCTGTTCAAAAATTCAAAATCTCGATAGAAAGTTTAAGTGTTTGTTTAAAATTTATTTAATTTGTTGAAACTAAATCTTTTTGTAAATTTTTTGGTGAAAATGCAAATTTTTGGTTTAAAATAAATTTTTGTAGTTGAAGATTCAAGTATTTTTTTAAATGTTTATTTATGTTGATTCAGTATAAAAAGTGTGGGTTGAAGGTTATGATAAAGTTTTACGTAATTATATTATTCTCACATATACATTGCCTAAAAGATAGTATTTGATATACAAATAGATATTTCCGAGACACGTTTGCCATAAAACTATAAAGGAGTTACAAAAGATTGAAGCTGGGTAGCACATCGCAACCTTGGAAGGTCGAGAAACATTTCAAGGAAAATAAATAAAAAGCTAAGAAGTTCATATTGCCCTCTCTATTTTCCCCTCCGCTACTTACACACGCACATCAAACGCTTAGTATATAAATTATTGAGCGGATTCATGAAATATTATCAGTTGCTTGGAACAAGATTCTAAAAGTATCAATTTCATCATCATAGAAGGAAAACAAGGTCTCTCTTAGGTAATCTTGCCCTCATGTTCCAGATGTTCTTTAATAAGATTGGTAAATACAATCATCTGTTTTCAATACTTGACACGTCTAGATCCTCGGTCAACATCTGGATCATTTGATTCTTGCCTGATCTTGCCTATATTTTCGTATGTTCTTTTCTTTACAGAAGCATCATTAACAAAAGGATTCATCGCCGGAAAAAAGTGTTCTTCTAATCATAATGAAGATGCAAGTACAGTGATTTTGCTACCATTTCTGGATGCCCTGGTTCTGAGGTTCAAACTCAATATCGAAGTTCAGCAGGACTTCGAATAACTGTCTGAGAGTGCAAGCCCGGAACGAAACCTCTTTTTGGTAGTATTAGTTTCATAGCCAAATCTGGAACCGCCCGAACGATCATCAGACGATGTAGAACAGGAAGTAGTAGTGCAGTTTTTATACCGACTTTGGAAATTCAGGTAAGCTTTATAGTCTTTCATAACTTCCTCAGGAGTGTATGGTTGATTATCCTGAAAAAGTCTTAGTAAAGAATGACCACCCTAGTAAAAGGAAGTCGATAAGACCTTTCAGGTGACCTGCACTGCATCTGATACATGGTAAGATTTGTTCCTCGAATTTTTCGTTCCATGCCCTGCTGAACCAAGGTAGCAAGAGGTATCTGAGACATTAGGGCCTTGGTAAGAAGATCCATGCAGAATCAAGAGCTTGATGCCATGTTGAAGTTGGATATTGAATCGAACTCTCAGACGTAACGCTTCCAGGGGTAGCATGCAGATTTACTTTTCTTGCATCTTCATCATTAGAAGAAGATTCTGTTAGTGACAATTTTTTTCAGAAATGATGCTTTGGTAGAAAGAACAATATTCGAAAATATAGACAAAACTTATCATCTCAGAAGCAAATGATCCAAATGCTGACATGTGCCAAGTATTATAAAATAGATTATTATTATAATTCTTATCAATTTCATTAAAGAAGAGCATGAAGATGAGGACAAAAGCACCAAAAAGTAGCATCATTTTCTTTCCATTTAGATAAAACTGACTCTATTAGAATCTCCTGAGGGGCAACTTATGATTTTTCAAGAATGCGCTCGTTGATATATGTACACAGTAAGTCTAGCAATATTTTTTATCTACAGTTAGATAAAAACTTTGCAAACAATTAAGAATCACAATCATCCGAATTTGGTTGAAATTTATCTGTCTCCTGATAAACCTTATTCAACTTTGGATAATTTTAGTTTTCAATTGCTTGCAACGTTTTTATCCAACTTTAGGTGAGAAGTATTTCTAGGATTAACTGCTTAGCAGTCGTTGGACGTGTTTGTTTAAACGACTAGTATATATATTATCGAGCACATTTCTGAAAAATCATAATTTGCCTCATACGAGATTCTAAAACAGTCAGTTTTATCTACATAGGAAAAAATGAGACCACTTTTCAGTGCTCTTG
This sequence comes from Druon quercuslanigerum, assembly GCA_010014905.2. Lineage (NCBI taxonomy): Eukaryota > Metazoa > Arthropoda > Insecta > Hymenoptera > Cynipidae > Druon > Druon quercuslanigerum. The sequence continues at coordinate 32,696 of JAAAKG020136681.1, forward strand.
TCCGCATTTACATGCTGTTCTTCAATAAAACTGATGAGTATTATGATATTTATACTTTTTCGGTACTTGGGACATGTGGATCCTCGGTCAATGTCTAGATCATTTGTTTCTGATGTGATTAGTCCTAACCATATTTTTAAACATTTTCGTTTTTAGTAAAGCAGCATTTCTAAAAAAATCGCCACTAAAAGAGAGTCTGCTTCTAATGATGATGAAGATGCGATGACAGTGAATCCGCATGCAACCCCTCGACATCTTACGTCTCAGGCTTTAAATCAATACCCAACTTTATCAGGGCATCAAGCTCTTGATATGCATGGATCTATTCGCCAAGGACCTAATCTTCCAGACACTTCCAGCCAGCTGGGTTCAGTAGGACATGTAACGAAAAATTCGAGGAACAAATCTTACCATGTTTTAGCTGCAATGCTGGAAGCTAAAACGTCTTATCGACAAGCTCTAACTAAGGTGGTTTATTATTCACTAAGACCTTTCCAAGACAATAAACTATTTACTCCTGAAAAATATTTAGAAGACTATGAACCTTACCTTTATTATCAAAGTGGTTGTAACAAGACTGCTCCTTCTACTTCATCTTCTGAGGGTCATTCTTGTGGTGCTGGATCTGGCTATGGAAACTAATACTTTCTCATAAAAAGAGGGTTCCTTTTAAGCCTGAAATTTCGGTTACTTATTTACGTATATGTTTGTATATGGAACTTCGTTGAGACAACATGGGCTGTTTTTTTTATTTACAAAAATAGTGTGATGCGTAAGTTTTCTTACGCTCAACTCGATACTATTGTAATCAGCCTTGTAATTCAAACATGTATGTTTTCAAATGATGCTTTCTAAGTAATAATTTTATAAACACAGACATTATTTAATGACAATAGTGTTTTCCTTTCTATTTATTGCGTTTGTTATTGTAGAGTAATAAAAGATTTATTTTGAATTATAGCAGTCTGCTCATATCCTCAATTGGACAACATACCCAAACAAAGACCAAACAAATAAAAACATTTTTTAAAGACAACCACTTGTTTATCTAAATGTTTATTAGATTTTCTTATTATTTCTTAATATATTACTTAACTATACCAAATTATGAAAGAAGCTCCATAAATCTTTCATTTAGTAATGAACAATAAACAAACAACACAACACTATCGAGCTATCCATATAAAATTAGTTATCAAATATAATAAGCTTCTTGCTAATCTTGCAAAAGCTTGCAACATTTTTTGACGTATAATTTGGATTCGTTTAATTCTCAACGCTCCGTAACATAAATTTATTACTTAATTTTTTTTAATGAAATTTAATTGTAAATGTTTATAATTCAAATTTTTTTTTAGTTTGCACCGCGATACTGATAAATTTATTTATTGATTACACAAAAAATGGTCTTATGAATTCAATTTATTGTTTATTATCAAACTTTCAAATTTTCATAGCGTGAAATTACAAATTATTTGTATTATTAAATTTTGAACATTCATAATCGGAAATAATAAAATTTTGACTTCTTTGAATTTTAAGTTATCTGATATTCGCATTTTTTAACTGCAAATGCTAAATGTTTAATGTTTTAAAGTTGTCCTTTTTCGGAATTTTTAACAAGAATCATTCGATTTTTTTTAATAATTAATTATTTATTATTTTAATGCAAAAAACTTATAATTATTAAAACTAAGTCAATATTAAGTGCTTCATAAATATATAATGAATACATTTAGAAGGTGTTTTAGTTGATTTTTTATTGAATATAATTGTTTAATTTTAAAAACATAAATTAAGAAATTTTAATAATTGTCAATATTAAAATGATCAAATTCATTAATTATTATGTATATTGGCATTTTTAATTCTCTTGGGGATGCTTTTAGATCAAGAAATTTATTGTGAACCAAGAAACAAAAACGAATTTTCAGCAAAATAGTTTAATTTTAAATACATTTTTTTCAATTTTTATTTTATCAAAAATATGATTTTTAAACAAACAATTTTTTTAAACCTAGTAGTTTATTTTTTTAACAAATTGATGAATTTTAAACAAGAAAATCCTTAACAAAAAATGTCTTAACCAAACAGAAGAAGTTGTATTTAAAACAAAAAAGGATAATTGTTTAACAAAATGCATGGATTTTTAAACAGAAAAATCAATTTTTATCTAAACATGCAATAGCTACAATTTTGCACAGAAAGTTAATTTAAAAAAAAACTTTTACAAAAAACAGAATAGTTCCCTGTTCTCAAGAAACGTCTCCATTTTTCGTTTTTGGTACATTCTCATCAGAGAAGGAATTAGATTTTTGTACAATATGACCCCCCCCCAGTTTTTGTCCAACAACAGGTTTTTACGAATGTGTCTGTATGATTCGGGTTGAGAATGTGTTCCTTAAAGCCAAAGGTGCTTTAACAAAAGAGAATTCACAATCACCATATTACTGTTGTCCATGCTTTGACTTTTAGTTTTAAAAAGTCTGTGCACAAAGATCGAGCACGCAGCGCGAGAGTATCAAGCGCGATGCGCGAGCTAAATATATTATCGAGCGCGAAGCGGACAGATTTTTGTTATGAAATATGAAATCAAAAACTCAACTGTTCTCGGTTTCAGTTAAATCTTTGTTTTCGAAACTCTGAACGTCCTATTGAAAATCAACTATTTGCAAAACTAAAATTTTTTTTTTAATAAAACTTTTTTGCTTAAAAGTCCCGAATTGGTCCCAAATTTCTTTTTTGAGGTTTATCTTTGCATTAATAAAATTCAAAGGTTTTTTGAAGAATTTAGATTTTTTCTTTAAAAATCAGTGTTTTTCTTAAAAATTAAGAATAACTGGTAAAAAAATCACCATTTTAGTTGAAAATTTAGCTTTCTGGGTTAAAAATGATCTTTTTCCTTAAAATTTCATCTCTTTTCTGGTAAAAATTTTACCTGTATTTTATTAACCATTTTTTTTACTAATAGTCTTTTTTTAATAGTATTTTAACTATTTTGTTCAATATTCGTATTTTGTGGTTGTAATATGAATTATTATAATTTGCAACAAGAACCGATCTTTTTTGGCTTAAACTTCAATTACTTGGTAGAAACTTAAACTACTTTGTAAAAAGTTAATTTTTCCAATAGTTGGAAATTGTTTTTCTTTTTTGTTAGAAATTTAGTTTTCTGATCTGAAAATTTAAATATTTCATTTAAAATATCGTGATAATATTTGAAAAAATTCGGCTGTTTTTGATTAAAAGTAAAAATATCTTTTTGTTTAACATATTATACAAGAAATTTTTATTTACAAATGCAATTTTTTGTTGTACATTTATGATTATAATATCAAAAAAAAATTTTGCGCGACTTGATAAGTTTGGAATTCATAAATAAATTTGCAGAAGGCCTAATTTGGAAATTTGATAGTTTTGAAATTATTTGCTCGGTAACTTAATAAATTTTTAATTCATAAAGTAGTCATTGAATTTACGTTTACTTTGTGCGAAAGTCTTTTAAAATTAGAGGACAAAGCATCGCCAACTGTCATGTGGTGATTGTGAATTCTCTTTTGTTAAAGCTCCTTCGGCTTTAACAACCACATTCTTATCACATATGTCATGCTTCTGTTTGATACTTCTTCAGGTTGATACTGCTTATTCAGATATTAAAAAATAAGGCACAAATCTTATTTTTAATAATCACTTTAATGTTTTTTTTCTTATTTTGTATTAATTTTTATTCTTAGCCACCCTGAAAAATGTATATCTTTTCAATAAATTTATACTATTACCAATCGTAATATGAATTGGTATTAGAAAAAAGGTATTTAATTGTCTTATTTTTATCATTAAAATAAATCCGCAATCTATTAAAATAAAAATTATTATTAAACATTTGATTGCAACTTTTGTCGCTTTTTCATAAATTCAATTTGTCTACATTCCATGTAGATATAATTTAGGCGAAAAATGTTTTTAAATAAAATGTTATTGTATCTTGTGTCCTTTTTCAAAAAGTTAAATTTTTTACTGTCAACATATTTTTATAACCAGAGCCTGTAACAAACTTGTTGATATTTTTGGTAAGACAAATTTTGTCTTGTAATTTTTTTTGGCTCTTGTGTCCCTTTTCCAAAGATTTTATTTTTTTATTTTTAATCCTATTTTTTAGGACTGAAAGAAAATCTGCTCATCCTATCTAAAAATTATTTATATTGATTTTATTTCCTTTTTTTGGAAAAGCAACTTTTTTCTATTTATATTTTTCATTGCTTGTGTAACTTATGAAAAAATTAATTTTTTATTTTTATTGTTTTTTACGATTAACACTATACTATTATTTTCATTCAGACATTAAAATAATTTTTATCCTCCTTTTTTTTAACTGACACTTTCATTTCTGAAATCTTGATTTATTAGTAACCTTTTATAATAATTTTAGAAAAAATTAAAACACATTAACGCATAAATCAAAATATTTAATGCAGACATTAGAATCATTTGAAAAATTATGTAATTGAAATAGGGATGTTTTATATAAAAAAACTTTTATTATAAAAATTATATCAATATATGTCACTTAATTTTGAGAAACTAAATTTTAATCTTTATTTTATTTATTATTTTGAATAAATATTCTGCCAAAATAATTAATTTAATTCTGTGAAAATAAAGCTAATATTGAACTACCTTATCTGAGGTTTACCAGAATTATTTAATAAATTTTAAATCATCTGAAAACAAAGAAAGCGCTAAACTATTATTTTAATTAAAAATTCAAAAAATTTAAGGCTTCAAAAAATTATTTTCATTGAACCATTCAGATAATTTCTACTTTATATATTTTTTTAAGTTTAAAATTGTCTGTGTTGAAATTTAATTAATTTTTAGCTTTTGCCTAATTCTAGAAGATATCAATTACAGCAGAATTGATGATTAATTAATTAATCATAAACATTAAACATAAAAATTGTTAAAAAATTATTTTCATGAAAATGTATGGACAAATAATTTTGAAAATTGAATTCAGATACTCATTGTATAACATCACAGCAATAAAAAAAAGATTGTAATGTTAATATTTTAAAGAAAAAATTAATTATAATATAGAAATAATAGCCAATGTTTAATTACTTGATTACAATATTAAGGACAATTTAAAATACTAATAATTTTTTTAAATAATTCCCAATAAACTTTAGGCATATAGATTATAATTTTAAAGATAGAATTCAGATAATTATTTCTTAACATCAAAAACAGTTTTAAAATTACGAAATTGGAAAGGGGCTTTCAAAATATAGATAAAATTTTATTATACAAATTATATCCCATGTTAAATAACATATCCTGAAAGTAAATTATAAATTTATTTTATTTTTTAAACAATATCAAACGTCAGTCTTCATGTAATTTAATATTGTTAACAAAAGTAATCATCTAATACTAATTACTCAATCAATCAATAACATAAAAAGAATTAAATAAATTATTTTCTTTGAATCATTTAAATAATTTTTATTTTAATATATTTTTTTCCTAATCTGCACTTTCCTTTCTGTTACTTGGATTTAGTAATCAGCTAAGCTATCAACTAGTCAATCAGTTTACAAAATAAAAAGACATAGAAGAAATATTCTCTTTAAAAAATATAAATTATTCTTATTTTACATTTTACTTTAAACTCAAAATTGCATTTCTAAAAAAATAATTTTATTTTTGCAGTTCACGTGTCAAAATAATTCCAGGATATGTACAAACTTTAGTTTTTATACACAAAAGGGCGCTCTGATTGCCGATACTTAAAAGAGCACATTGTCACCAGGATGGAGGTTACCACTTTTCAAATAAAGGACAGTTTATAGAAAAGAAAACACCATAAATAAAATACTTTGTCAACGAATAATGAATGTATTTCAAAAATTATTTCACAAAAAATAATAGTTTAAAAAAATACATGCATGTTTGAATTACAGAATGCTCGTTAGCCAGAACCAGAATCTCCAGGATGATTGCAAGGATATAAAGAATTAGGAACATCATGAAGATAATGATTTTGATACAATAGATAATGATTATAGTCGCACATATCCTTGTTAGATGAATCTAGTTGATGATCCTGGGAATCATGTTCTGGTGCTTGAGACACCTGACTAAGTTTTACATGATGATCCGAAACATCTTTTCGCCTTGCAGCTTTTTTATTCGTTCTTATTCGCCTCTTATATCCACCTATTGTGACGTTCTCATCTATTTCGTGTGCAGCAAGAACCTTATTTCCTGATGAACAATCAGGTTGAGGTTGAGGCTTTGGAACGCCATTAGGATAATGACTTTGAAACAATAAGTAAGAATTAAAGTCATTTAAATTTTTTTCTAATGACACTGTTTGATGATCCTGAAAAGGTGCTATTAGATTTCCTGTTCCGTGCAAAACAATAGCTTCATTCCCTAATGAAGTAGGAAATGGATCTTGATTGTCTTGAGAAGTAAATGGGTGTTTCACCCTGGATTTTCTTGGATTTGTTGAGGATTCTGAAAAAAGATTTTCGATATATTTATATATATATATATATATATATATATATATATATATATATATATATATACATTATACAACATATGTGTATTCTTTCTTCAGTTTTAAATTTCGGTCACTGAGTGGCTAATACCAGTAAGAGCATTTTAATTTTGACCTAAAAGTGTAACATGTGCATCTCAACATTTAAAATTTAAACATTTGAAATTTTAAAAATTATCCATGTTTCTTCTGTGATTCTTTTTTATTTATTAAACAAATGTTTTTATTTACAATTTTATCTCATCATTTCTAACTCAATCACAAGTTTCGTGAGGGAAAAAAGAAATTACATCGATTCATTGATACACTTCCGAAGGTTTTATATTACTAATAATTTATGCAAAACTCTTTTACTAATAAGCATTATCATGCCACTAACAACAACAAAATTTATTTTTATTCAAAATAATATTATTTTGTCAACTATCTTTAATTTCTTGAATAAGCTTCAACGATCTGCTGTTCATGAAAAACGATTTAACAAATTTAAAACAAAAATAATTTCTCAATTATTTTTTGGAAAATTATCTAATTGGTTTCAAACAAACATCATCATCAACAACTACAAAAGCTTTTGCAAAACGATTAAAGAAGATTACGATGTTTACACTGACGATATCCTCAAGGAATGGAAATGGCTTTTCTTTACTTCGAAAAGCGTAGGAACTAAGGAAGATATCTTTTTCGTTGTAAACATAATGATATTTTATCTAACCATACTATTAACGATGTAAATCCAAATATTCAATATTTCTCGTAAGAAACTTGTATTACTATTGAAAAATCAATTAATTTATTAGGCAAACAAATCTTACAACATGAGATTAAAGATATATTTTGAAATATTAAAAATATTTATAACCATCTTAATTTTTAAAAACTCGAATTATTAGAAAAAATTTTAATCAATTTTTTATTGCTCTAAAAAACTAGACAAGTATAGATATCGAAAAATTCGTATTAAAGTTAATTAATGCATCATAACAAATAGGTATTCAATATGTCTGATAAACACTTTAGTTACGGGTTTTCAGATACCTTTTTAGATACATCGCCAATACACTCACAAGTCTTTAAACAAATAAAGTAGATGATATTCTTTAAAAATTCAATTTAACAGATGAAAATTTAAAATTCCCTATTGAATTTTTAAAGGAAAACAATATACGTTTTCTAGATGTAACACTCGCAATAAAAAACAATACAATTATAACCAATTGGTGTAGAAAACCTGTTTGGTCATATCTTGTTAAAAAATGGATACCCTTTAGGCTTGTAAAAATTAAAGATAGCTGAAAGTTATAAAACTATGACAAAATGAAAAAATACAAATAAACAAATTTTGTTTAAAATACCATAAACAAACTTGGGCTGATAGACACTTATGCTTTCTTTCTCAACATCCTTTGTCACAAAAGAGAGGAATGGTTTTCGGGTTCATAGGTTCATAGTTCTCATTTCATTTTATACTAAAGAAAAATTAATTAATACACAAAACTTTAATCGATAACGGTTACCCTATAAATCAATCTAATAATTTAAAAAATTTTAAAATTGTTTCATACATCTCAGGTACAACAAATAAATTTACTGCATTATTTAGAAAAAATGATATTCAAGTTATTCTAGGACCAATTAAATCTAACCCATTTTTGTTTCTATCTTTTAAAGACAGTTTAAAGATTTTCATAAAAAGAAATGTCTTTTATTAAATTTAATTGTTAACTTTAAATTTAATTTAACTATTGAATCCTATATTATCAAAGAATAAAATAAGTCTGTTTATCTTAGGATTGAAAATTTCTAATTACCTAATTTCTATAGCTATTTATGCAACCTCGAAATTTTACTTTCTTTCTCAATTTTAGTTCCCTGTGACAAAATTCCCTTAATTGTATCTTTTCTTTAAATTATTGGCTATTCTAAGCACTTTCAGGAACACTCCTTTAAAAGATGGAAATTACTAAACTGTAAATAATGGTAACCTACTCAACTTTTGTTCATGTAACACTTTTTTCAAACCTGTATATGTATTTCCCTTAACGTAACTTCTATCTTATTTTGTTTCAACAAACTGTAACTTTAAAATTTATATTTCTTGATCATACAGTCATTTTAATATTTGCTTACGCTAAAATTAATGTGCAAGTTTAGCCGGAAAAATCATCATTTATTCAATAAAATACGCGATAGAAAACTTTCTTTATGAGTTGATATATTTTCCCAAATGTTCTCGTGGATTTCTCTTAAATGACGATGGCATCACTCTTTTTCATGGTTCCCAACTATAACAGACACTATAAATGACGTTCCTCAAAGTTCCTTAAAGTAAATACAGTTTTTCGTAAAGCTGTTATTTAATCAAAGAAAAATGTTCTTTTTTAACAATAATTTTTTTTACAGGCTTTAAAAGAGACTAGATGAGGTCTGAAACCTGCTATGCCAAAAAACTTTTTACTAATACTATATATATATAAAATATATACAAAAAAACTTATATCCTTAGAATTTGTTTTTAGTGTATTTTTTGAACAAGTCGCTTATCTTTCATGAATCATAACACAGCCCCACAAAAATAGCGGTCTGCTCGGCTGACCAGAACAGTATATTCTTATTTATTTTGACCTGCTGAATCCAAATCTAAAGTAAAAAATATCAAATTGACTCGTGTTTCAAACCTAAGACAAAAAAACTTAAATAGGCGTTTTCCGCTAAATTATAAAAAAGAAAGTTGTCCGCTTGGCGGATCAAAGCAGTGTATCCCCATGTACATTGTCCCGGTGGAACCGAATTCTCCCTTAAGATTCGGAATCAGCCGATCAAAATACAAAAGGATACACTCCCTTTTTTTGGTGATAAACCGCATTTTTACAGGTGTTTTTTTTTTGACGTTATGTATAAAACACGATCCAATCTGATATTTTTGACTTTGGATTCGGATTCAGCGGATCAAAATACATAAGGGTATACTGCTCTGGTCTGCAGGTCAAATTTCTTTTCTCCCGAATTTGGCGGAAAACCGCCTTTTAACGGGTGTTTTTTTGAGACTAGGCTTAAAACACAAACCAGTCAGATATTTCTGACTTTGGATTTGGATTCAGCGGGTCAAAATACATGAGGCTACACTGCCCTGTTTGACGGTCAGACCACTTTCTTTTTTTCCGAATTTTGCGCAAAACCACCTTTTGACGAATGTTTTTTAAGGTTAGGCTTAAAAAAGGAGTCGATCTGATATTTCTGACTTCGGATTCGGATTCAGTGGGCTAAAACACATAAGTGTTCCCTGCTCTGGCCTGCCCTCCAATCCAAAAATCAAGTTTTCATGGTGGCGTCTAATCACATTCATCTTCGGCAGACTTTTTTTTAAGTCCTAAAAGTAAGCACGAGTTCGTTAACCAATAATTTTTGATGAAATTTCAAAAATTTAGAACATTTCCCGCATTTTTGGCAAGATTTTGTTTTATATTTTACATGTGTAATTACCACTATTCATAGTACTGAAAAGCCAAACAATTTGTCCTAATTATTGTTTCGATAAAAAGGCCAAACATGTAATGTATCGAGACAATGTTGTTTGCTCTATCAAGTCAGGATCGTACCAAAAAATGAGTATACAATATGCCACAATGCATTCAGAAACTTAAGCATCCTACCTGTTAAACAACCAAGTGCATCTCAACAACTACCTTAACCTTCTGACCCCCTAACAGCCCCCGTAACAAACCACAAGCATGCTCACCCACATAACCCAGGGCACAGCGAGTTTATTCGATAGTTTTCTATGAAACAATCCAGTTTAATACAGTTAGAAGGTCAAACCATCTACCCTCTGATAAACCAAGTCCACCTTAACACCCACCTCTAGCCCTCCTAGCCCCTAACAGCAACACTAACAAACAACAAGCTGGCTAACCCACAGCCCAGGAAACTGCGATTTTAATCGCTAGTATTTCATGATACAATTGCATTTAATACTACTCGAAGAATAAGACATCTACCCTCTCACCAAAAAATCCTAAGCCCATTGTTTTTTATGATCGGGGTACTAGATAAACGGGATTTCCCTTGCATCTCACGATTAACCTACTCACCCATGTTTTTTACTTTTAGCCTTACCGAGGAACAATGGCGTGGACTTAGTAAAAATGTGTTCCCTTTGGGGTGCTGGATTACCGTGAGTCCCCTTGCCTCTCACGACGTCTAACTCTGTATCTATTTTTTCTCTTCAAAAGATCTTCTTATCGATTTTCTCTTATAAGTTGATTTGGCGTCCCTCTTAAGGGTCGAACAGTAATCCGACAGCATACTTTTGTCCCGAAAGCCTTGGTAACGCTTTTCAATTACTTTCAAATCTTGATGAGCGCATTCTCCTTGCTCTTCGCTGGCAGTTCCAAGGTTTTGCGGGAATCTATCTAAATGAAAATGCAAGAAATGAACTTTCAAGCTCATCAAACATCCCAAATTTTTGAAGTTATCAAGCATATTTTGGACAATTTTTTTCATACTGAGTATCCTTATTGTTTCCTTGAAACTTAATGACTACTTCTCTGAAACTTCTCCAAGCTTTCCTTTCTAAATCGGTCATGCTTTTGCGAAAAACTTAATCTTTTAACAATTTTCGCATCTTTGGACCATCAAACATACCTTTCTTAATGTTGGCTTCTGATAACTTAGGGAATTTAGTACTAAAGTAGATAAATGCATTACTATTTTCAGCTCTAATAGCTTTTAGAAACTGTTATATTAAATCTAACTTTATGTGTAATGGTGGTAATAATATTTCAGATGGATCAACCAATTGCTTCACAATGATGCTTTAATTTTCAGGCTTTGAATTTTTCTTGCTAGTCAATTTTTTTTATGTAGTAGTGTTCACGATCGCAACTATCCCATTCGCAAATGAAACAAGGACACTTAATGAAACCACTTTGCTGTTCTAGAATTATGGTGACAATCTTTAAATCTGTGCATCTGATCCATTCGTGCTCATCATAGTTATGTGTCTTTAATGTAAAACTGATGGATTCATATTCTTCAGTGAGCATAGCAGAATGTGCAACTGGCACCGAATCATATCTATTACCATTGTGTAGTAGTAAAGCTTTAAAACTTCTTTTTGAAGAATCCAAGAAAAGTCTCCAATCATTAGCCGAGTAATCTGCATGTAACTCGTTTATAACTCCCTCGACATTACCACAATATCCTTAAAAACTTTCTTTTTAAAAATATTCTCTAAAAGGTTCCTCTCTATTGCGGTAGTAAGTAACCTTAGTTCCTTCTTCTAACAAATTGTTTTTTTGGAGCCTAGAAGTAAATAGTTCTGACCGTTGTTCAGAAAGATTTAAATCTCATACAAGTTCGTTTAACGTCAATTGATTAAGTAATATTGGAGTCTTCCCTTTGCAAAAATAACTGTCATGACAATCAGAATCTGCACTATCAGATTCATGACTATCAGAATCTGTTATAATCTGTTCTGCATCCACAACCAAAACATCATTTTGAAGTTTTTCATTACATTTTTCACTTTCGGTACTATTTTTATCAATTGCAATTGGAAAAGTCGCTGAAAAAACTTTTGGATATGTGATACTGTTTTTATTTTAATTATTATATCCCGCAGTGTTGCACAAACAAAAGTAACAATCACTCCTATAATTCTGAGGTCTTCTCTACATCATAGAGGATGAAAAATGTTTTGCGCTATCATCACCGTTCTTCCAACGTCTCAGTCTGTAATACACTTTGCACAGATGGCCTGTGGGCTCTATGACTTCTTTATATCTTCTGAATATTTCTCGTAACATTTTGTGTACCAAGATTGAAAACAATCCGTGAATTTTTTTCGTTCTTTACTTGTAAGGTATTCACCACACATTATACAAAAATGATTAGGATTGTTGCTACACTGATTCATTTTTGTTCCCCAATACCCAATACCCGCGTTAGACATCGTGAGAGGCGAGGGGACTCACATTAATCCAGCACCCCTATCGTGAGAGACAAGGAGACTCACGGTAATCCACTACCCCAAAGGGAACAGATTTTTACTACGTCCACGCCGTTGTTCTTCAGTAAGGCTAAAAGTAAAAAACATGGGTGAGTAGGTTAATCGTGAGATGCAAGGGGACTCCCGTTTAGCTAGTACCCCGATCATGAAAGGCAAGGGGCTTGGGTTTTGTTGGTGAGAGGTTAGGCGTCTTAGTCTTCGAGTAATATTAAATTCAATTGTATCATGGCATACCAGTGATTAAAATCGCAGTTCCCTTGGTTGCGGGTTAGCCAGCTTGTAGTTTTTTAGAGGTGCTGTTAGGAGATTAAAAAGTTAGGGGTGGTTTTTGAGGTGGACTTGATGTATCAGAGGGTAGATGGTTTGACCTTCTTACTGTATTAAACTGGATTGTTTCAAAGAATACTAGCGAATAAACTCTCTGTGCCCTGGGTTATGTGGGTGAGCCTGCTTGTGGTTTGTTAGGGCTGCTGTTAGGGAATTAGAAAGTTAGGGTAGGAGTTAAACTGGACTTGCTTGGTTAACGGGTAGGTGGTTTAACTTGTAAACCTGTGTAAGTAATGAATCCAATGCGTAACATTATTTTTATATTCTCAGGACAAATATAATATACTGATACCTTTGTTTTTCGTTTTTCTGCTTCCTTTTTCTTCTGGCTTACCCAGATTTGGAAGACGAGGTCGTTGGTGAGCTTCAAACAATTCAAGAGCTTTCTCTCCTGATTCGGAAGAAATGGGAGCCTTTTCGCGATAATAATGATTAAACAATTCTGCTGCTTCTCGTCCTGTTTCTTTTTGGTTATGTTCAAGCGCACCATGCCTAATTAAGTTATTATCTAGAGACGATTGCGCACCAGGTAAATCAAGCACATGATTTTCCATCCTAAGATTGGGGCTACTAGGCAACAAATTTTTAAGTATCGTCATCGCATCGTTTTTTTTATCAGAAGAAGACCATTTTTGATCGACAACACTTTCAAGAAGACCTGATGCTTCTTTTATAAACAGAAAAATAGACAAACATATAGATAAGTTTTATAATATTAGAAGCAAATGATCCAGATATCCTAAATGCTTCGAAAAAGAATATTATTATCACTCTTACCAATTTCTTTAAAGAAAACCATGAAGATGAGCGTGAGAATCTCGAAAAAGAGCCTCATTTTCTATAAAAAGTAAACTACAAAAATTAAAAATGACTGTGAATTTTTCCAGGGGCAAGTTATGATTTTTCAGCAATCCGCTTGCCAGTGTATTAAGCCGTTTGACAAAGTAGATAGCAGAGCAGAACAAAGATAAGGATCTATTCACTTGACAAATTATGATTTATTTTATTTGAAATGTACCTCAATTAGCCAAGATTACGATGTGCGATCCAGTTTTTCAATGATTCATTACTATTTGTAAAGCTAACACTTCATTCAAGACAATGTATCCTCGTGGAAAGTTTTTTTACAAACAAGTGCAAGCCACTATAAACATGTTTAGAGGAAACTAAAAATAAATACGGTAAGTTACAACCGTAATGATAGGAAATTCAAACCTTTTCTGTTATTTGGACGAATTTAGTACTTACTTTTTTTGGTACTTTTTGTATTTTTTATACATTGTTGTATTTTCTTGCATTTGCTATTTCCGACAGGAATTTACAAGAAAATAAAACATTAATAATTTACAACCAAAAGAATATACAGAGTTTCGCATATTTTACAGACAAAAAGTTATTGTTTTTCGGTCTAGGATAACAAATACACTCCAACTCTAAAGATACAAGCTTGAAAGTACAAGTGCTCCACAGATGCGAGTGACTCAAATCTAAAGGAACGAGTGAAATTTACCCCGTCTATCCCTCCCACAACTGAGAGTCAGGCGCAGGCGATTTCGCATTGCCTTTAATTCGATGTTCGTGTCTTTGGAGTTCCTGATTCGAAAACTTCTTACATCTTGGATTTAGAGTGTATTTAGAATGTTGCAATGAAATAGTATTAAATTTAAGTGTATTAATATTTAATAATCGCTATTACAAAAAAATCGTACAGTTAAATTTTTTTTTAAATATATAGCAATTTATTGGTCATTAAAATTAAAAGATTCAAACTGTTGCAAATAAAATTTTTTTTATTTGAAGTTATAAAAAGTCAACCTCAAATTAAAATACTCGAATGTGTTAAAAATTGAAAATTTTGGATTGAAACAATCTTTTAATATGATTTAAAGTTAAACAAGAGCGTTTAAATATGTATATAAAATTTATAATTATTTAAAAGTGGATAATAGTTTATTAAGTTTGAATCGCACGTTTACACTTTTCAACTACTAAAGCTCTCAAATTGAAAAATTCATCGTTTTAAAGTAAAAATCGGTGCTTGCTTGAATTTGCACAGACTCAGAATAGTCATGTGAAATAAATTATTTTAAAATTTTAAATAATCAAACTACAATTAATGTGGTTTATGATAATAGTAAAAGTATTCTGCTGGAATTAAAAATTGATCTAAAGACTCTTCTTCAATATCCCCACTACCGCCAAGCTCAGCAAAATGTGTAAAGGCTCTCTCTCTCTCTCTCTCTCTCTCTCTCTCTCTCTCTTACTCTCTCTCTGCACTCTCTAACAATATGATCTCCTCAAAATTGGTGATAATTCCTCCCAAAAAATTTCAAAGATATAATTTGTCAAATTTTCACTTTTACGATGTGGCCCCACTGCCACACACTGTTTTTTTCAATTTATAATAGTTTATTGTAGAAATGTGTATAATACATATCCTACTAAAAATCAGAGTAAAATACAAGTCTAAACTTTTATTTTATTTTTTTACAATAATTTACGTGAAATTAAAAGTGTATGTTAAAATTTTTAGAAAATTATTATTCTGGTATTCGAATATTTATGATCAGGAAAAGTTAAAAATCGTTTGAAGGTTTACCGAATTTGTTAAAAACTCATTTTTTTATAGAAGATTCATAATTTTATTTTAAAATTCACTACTGGTTGCAAATTTAACTATTTGGTTCGAAATGGAACTGTTTTGTTAAAAAAATTTTTTTTTTGTTCTTTAAAAAACATTCATTATTTCTGTTTGTTGGAAATTCTAGTATTGAGTTAAAATTTCTACTATTTTCTTGAGCATTTAAGTAATTTCAAAAAACGTCGAGTTTTTTGGTTCAAAATTCAACTGTTTTGTAGAAAATTCATCTATTGGAACAGAAAAATTTGTCCTTTTCATATTTGGTTGGAAATTCAACTCTTTCGCAAAAAATTTATTTTCTTTTTGATGAACATCTATTATTTCTGTTCGATAAAAAATGGCTCATTTATGTTTAAAATTTATCTTTTTGGTTTAAAATTAATTTTTAAATTAAAATTAAGCTGGTTTTTAAATATTTTTCTTTCTGGGTTATAAATTTCATTTCTCTGGTAGAAAATTCAAATATTTGATTAAAAACTATATTTTTTATTCAAAACTCATATTTTGTCGCATATTTGTCTTTTTGGCTTGAAAATTAAATTACTTGTCTAACTTTCTTCTAAATACAAAATTTTCATCAAAAATTTATAATTCTTAATCAAAATTTACCTAGATTAAAAAAATAATTTTTTTGGTTGCAGATTCATCATTTTATTTAAAAATCTACCGCTGAAATTTACCTTTTTTGTTAAAATTTAAACTGTCATCTAAACATTTTAATTATTTCATTTTCAATTTAACAGTTTTTGGTTGAAGTATAATCCTCTTTGTTTCAATTTTGATAGTTTTGTTTAAAATTCATCTTTGTTAGATTAAATATTCAAATGTTTGTTAGAACATTGAAATATATTATTAAAAAATTATTTTGATTAGTAAACATATTTAATTATTTTTAATGCAAAATCATCACTTTTGTTAAAAAAATGTATCGTTTTGGTTAAAAATTAATTTTTTAATTCAAGTTAAGCTGTTTCCTAATTATTTTTCTTACTTGGTTAAAAATATCAATAATTAGGTAGATTATTCAAATATTTGAATATAAATTAACTTTTTGGTTAAAAACTCATATTTTTGGATTGAAAAATAAATTGTTTTGTAATGATTTAATTTTTGGGCTTGAAAATTTAACAACTTTTTTGAATTTTTTCTTCATGGACAATTCACCTATTTTGTTTAAAATGTATGTATTTGGTTTAAAAGTTCATCTCCTTCAAGAAAAATTTAATAATTTCTTATTCAAAATGCAACTATTACATTTTTAGCTGAAAAATTATTTTTTAAATATAATAATTCAACTGTTTGGTTTAGAGTTTAAACACTTTGTGTAAAAACTTATTCATTTTCTTGTTGACGTGTTTATCACTTTGTTAAAAGTTTAAAGTTTTTTTTTTTTTGAAAATTAATTTTTTAATTTAAAGTTAATTTGTTACCTAAAAAAGTATTTTTTCCTTCCTGGCTATTTAATAAAAATTTTTTGCTTTTTGAAATACATATAAACTATTTAATTTTTTATTTTACGTTTTCTTGTTTTAAAATTTGACGTTTTGGTGGTAAATTTATTTTTGTATGTAGAAAATTCTATTATTTCGTTACAGAAATCAACTATTATACTTAGGATTTAAGTATTTTGTTTAAAAAGTGATACTTTTTAATTAAAAATTCAACAGTTAAGTTGAAAATTCATCTGTTTGAACACAAAATTTGTCCTTTTTGAATTTAAAATATACCAGTTTTGGTTAAAGCCTAAACTGTCCTCTGAAAAATGTCATTATTATTTTTAAAATTCAACTGTTTTTTGTTGAAGTTTAATTCTTTTTGTAGAACAGCTTGATCTTTTTGTTTAAAATTTAAGTATTGAAAGCATAAAATCATCTCCACTTAGAACCAAAAGAAGAATGAAAAAAGTGCAAAATAACTTTTTCCTTACTCTGTTATAATCAGCACAGTGGATAGGAAAGAAAAAACCTTAACCACATATTTTTTAACAACTAATGCATGCATTTCAAATAGTATTACATGAAAAATCATGGTGTGAAAACATACACATTTGAAGTTGAGAATAAGGCTTGTCAGCCAGAGCCAGAACCTTCAGGATGATCACTAGGATATGGAGGATTTAAACGACTTTCAGGATAATATTCTTGATACAATAGGTAAGGATTATAGTCACTCAGGTCTTTCTCAAATGACTCTGGCTGTCGATCATTGAAAGGATGTTCTGGAAGTTGAGACACCGCGCTAAATTTTTCACGATAATTCGAAACCACTTTCTGCATTGCATCTTTTACATGGGGTTTTTTTCTCCTACGATATCCACCTGGTGTTATCGGATCGTCCATTACGTCCAAGATAATAGTTTGATTTTCTGATGAAGTATGTGGTTGAGGATAAGCAGAACTACTAGGATAATGACTTTGATACAATAAGTAAGCATCATATTCTCTCATTTCCTTGCTACGTAACTTCGGGGTTTGATCCTGGGAAGACGCCATCGAATTTCCTGTAAAAAGACTTCTGATAAATACAAAACTCATCATACTTGATCCAAACGATCAGCATAAAAAAAAAAGTTCGTGGACAAATGGTCCGTGGGAAAAAAATTTTTCATGACGCTAGCTGGGCCGAATATAGGAAAGTCTTGGCCACAAATTGGGGATTTAGACATGACCAAGTCGGAAATGAAACGTCTATCCCAGCTAGAGCCTAACTTACCGACCGCCTCGGTCCAACTTTTTTTATTTTTCTAGTCTCAGCCACATTAAAACAAAAAATTAAGTTTTAAAATAATAAAATGAGTCAACATCGTCATAAAGGTAAAATTTGTTATTAAAAAAAATTATTATTTGAAGTGGCGGTACATCTTAAGAAGATTCTCATTCCTTAACCGGACTATTCCTTGACAGCCTCATCTTCCGGTTGCTATCCGAATGTTTTGAATTTGTAAAGACCGTTCTAAGATAAGAAAAGACTTCATCCTCAGTAAACTTGTATTTTTCACAAACACCTCCTGTAATTAAAAAAAAAAACTTGAATTAAAGTCAAAGATAAATCATAATTATACCTATACTATTATTAATCGCTGTAATAATAATTTTCTTACGAATAATATAAGAACACTGACATGTCCTTTTTAATGATATTGGTGATGGATTTTCGACTTTAGCTTCCCTGTCTAAAAGTAGACTCGACGAATTTTTCTGCAAAAAAATAGTAATATAATAAAAATCTTTCACAATGTAATTGCTTTTTTTATATTTAATTAAATATCCTAGTGTGCAAAATATAAGACGAAGGAATTCTTCAAGCGTACAAACCAATCTCTGCATTCTTCGTCAGTTTTTAATTTTTCTTCAAAAGTTTGAAGATTTTCTATAAAAAAGTATCAATGACTCGATTAACAATTTAAAATGCAGTATACTATGAATTAAAATGGCAGTTTTAAGGTCTGATCTAACTTATAAATTTGATTGTTTTATTTCTAATCTTTAAAGGATCATTTAGCTGGTTAGCTACTTTCTTGTAAAAAGATACTTAAGTAAAATAATGTATTGTTTATTAAATAAGAAGGAGTTATTAAATCAATTTAATTGACAATTTTGTAGTGTGCGAAAATTGCAATTTATGTATTCTTTTATCAAAATAGAATATTCACATTATTTACTTTTGTTTTCGTTCTGGTGTCCTGAAGTGTTGGAAATTTCTCGATGCCTCCGGATGTGATGAGTGCTTTTCACTTCCGGCATTTTTGGTAATTGAAATCACAGTGTAATGATTATTACAAACAAAATCACAAAACCACTTTCCACAATAACCTTAAACTTAACTAATTGCCTGCCCAGTACTCCCAATTTTGGGAACTTTTTGAACTGCGTTTGCGTCGTGTTGGCTACCCGATTGGTTACTTCTAGCGTAAAGATTTTGAATAGTATCAATATTTAAATTTAATATTTATATTAAATAATTATTAGGATATGCCTAACTAATGATTTTTTAATCCTAGAATAAGATTTTGAGGGTGCCAGATAAAAAATAATCTGATTTTATTAATAAGACGTTATCAGTTCTGACTTCAGAGAAAGGAAACATTTCTTTTATCACAATCATTAATCTTGTCTCTGTCTAGCTTACAAATATATATTTTATTCTAATTCCAAATTAATAAATTACTTTTTATGCATTTCTCAATCATTATTTATCACAAATATTATATTTGAATATTTATATAATTCAAAATGCGCGCGCTAACAATAACCAATCGAGCTGCTGGCGTGGCGCAAGCGCAATTCAAAAAGTTCCCAAAATTGGGGTTACTGAGTCCGACTGAAAAGAGACGCACAGTCAAGTTTATAGCTCTGCAATCAAGAGCGGTGAAAATAAAATAATTCTCTAAGCTGGCGCCAATCTTGTCTTTGGGAAAACATTTGACAATCCTCAGAAGGGTAATTTTCAGAAGACAATCATTAGCCGACTTAAACTTCCATTTTTGAATGTAAGCTAATAAAATTTCGCATCCAAATGCCATGGCTGATTTTTAAATTTTTATATATTTTTTTTGTTTATTTAACAACAAAAATGAATGAAAAAATCTGGAAGTTGAACCATAACGGTTTTTGAAAAATACTTTGATTCAATCAAAAATACCTAGAAAACTAAAATTAATTGTAAAAAAAGGTCCAGTAGCTATGCAAATGTTGAAAAATTTAATGAATTTATTATAAACAAAAAAGTGAAAGAAAATGGATTCGTGGGGATTGGCAACAATTCGTCACTTAATTCGAACTAAATTTAAACAATTGATGGAAAAGACCATTTTTTTAGTTGAATTAATAAAAGTAAACAAATAATTTTTTATTTCAAAACCAATTTTTATAAGTAAATATCTATATCCGGTATTTTTAGTGAAATAAATAAAGTTTTTTGTATGAAATTGATTACATATTACTTGAAAATAAAACCTATTTTTCTGCATTTAAACCTGCTTTTCGTATGTGTAATCCATTGTTAATAACACATTTATAAATTTTTTTTTAAAGTTTGAAATTATAAATTTTATCTTTCTCAGATAAAAACGCAACGATTTAACTTAAAATTTAAAAATGTTGTAAAATATTCTTTTATTTGATGTTTAAAATTCATATGTTTGGGTAGATAATGCAACTATTCACAGAAAATATTTCTTTCTCATTTAAAACTCATATTTTTATGCTCAAAGTCAAACTGAAATATTTTTTGGATGAAATTGGAAATCATTTTCGCAAATTTGGTGATAAAAATATAAGTTTACAAATCTATAAATCTTTTTTCGACAACCGTTTTGTTTTGTTGAAAATTTTTATCCTTTGGGTCGAAGATTGAACTGTTTCTATCAAAACTTTCTTTCTCATTTAAAGCTCATAAATTTTCTTCTGAAGGGTCAAAGTGAAATCTTTCTTGTAAGACTATATACAAGAAAATTTTATATTTAAATAAATGTGTTGTATAATCCATTCAATAAATCAAATGTAAAAAAAAACTTTTGTTATCAAAGATGAGCTGTGATTACATATTTGCTACAATGAGTTTACGTTCTATCATCACATAGATACATAACAAGTCTTTTGCATTAAGTTAACTCATATTTTCATGCTATTTATATTCTCAGGACAAATATTGACTAAATGTTGAATATTAGAATTAGTGAACCGAAAAAAAAAATTTTACCGTTGCTGAAATTTCTCTTATAGTTTAGGAAAATTTAGAAACGGTTTCTGCATAAAGCTTCAGTGACGCGCCACTGAAAATTCCTACAGAAACTTTTAAGAGATGTACATAAGGAAATATCAGTGAATACAAGGACTATTTAAAACACATGGGAAAATATAAATGCATGTGGTCATATTAGAAAATTCACTTGATTATGCATATTCTTCGGATTGATGTTTTGAAAAACCAAATGGTCCAACGGATAATCAAAGTTGAACTACTATAGATTCATGATGATTGATGAAGGGAAGTTCGTCCCGGAGTCAAAAAATCAGGTTTAAATTGTTGAAATACTTCAGAATACTTGAATTAATTTGAAAATACTTTGAAAACAGAAAAAACTAAGGATAAAATTTGTTGTAAAGTAAATTTTCGTCTCAGGTAGTTTTTACGTCGGAATCAAGGAAAATTTTATCCTTCGTTTTTTTTCTGTGATATCTGGATTTTTAAGAATACTGATACCTTTTGTTTTCAAATTTGCTAAGCGAGGCGTTTGATGAGATTTAAGAAGATTAAAAGCCTTTTCCTCCGATTCAAGTGGAATAGGATTCCTTCCCTGATAATGTTCAATAAACAAATCGGCAGCAGCTTGTCCTGGTTCTTCTTCATTGTGTCCAAGCGCACCATGTTTCATCCAGTTATTATCCAGGGACGATGTTCTATCGATTTTAGACAAAGGAACTTTATTATTTTCTCTCCCAATATTGCCGGTAATAGGAACAGAATTTGCACGATTCTTCCTGGTATCTTCATTATCGTCAGAAGAAGGCCTTTTTTTAATAATTTGACTATTCGTAAAACCTGATGCTTCTTTAAAAAAAGAAAAATATGCAAAAATGTAGACAAACAATCATTATATCAGAAACAAGTATATCTTAACCGCAGATCTAAGTGTCAACAAGACAAGTATTGATAGGATAATTACCAATTTCTTTAAATAAAAGGATGAATATGACCACAGGAGCACAAAAGAAGAGCTTCATTTTCTTGATAGGTTTCTATACTAATGGTCGTGCATATGACGATATTGGATTTGAAAAAATATATGCATATATAGAGGACTGCTTTTTATTTATTTATTCTTAAATGTTTCTTTATCTACACATATTACGATTTGCCACGTTTTTAATTGTAGCTTAATGCGTTACTGATATAACAGTCTGTATAGCAAATACTGCATTCTAGACAATGTGCGTCAGTGAAAATAAATAAGGTAATAAGATCATGTTTATCAAACTTATGTTTGGAAGAGAAATTTTGATTAATTAGCGTCTGATTAAATATATTTGTTTAATATTGTCTTATCTGTTTATTATCAGAATAAATTATATCAAATGTCAAAGAATTTCCTTATGCCCTTTCATTATTATGAATGGCCATTTCGGAAAACAAAACCAAGTATTCAACAACCCAATTTAGAGAAAAATAAAAAAGAAGGAAATAAAAATGAGACAAATAATTTTAAAAATGTTTTTTATTGTTAAGATCTGCGTAAAGCTAGATATATTTCCAAAATAGATTTATTTAAAGGTTACCTTTAAATTCCGATCGAGTTAGGAAGTCGCGAAAAGACCAAACTTAGAGTACTATGTCATGGGATTTTCCATTTCAAAATAATCCATCAGTCCTAGACTTTCAAGTTAAACGCCCTGAAGGTTTTTCTCAAATGGGTACTAGTTGGCTCCAGCGTACCAAAAATTACACCCGGATGTTGGAACTGTCACAAATTGTCTCACGCTTACCCGAGTTGTCCGAAGCCGTTTATAAACAACTTTTTCTTTAATTGCGGACAGCCCAGAATCACTGTCCTCCAATGTGCAAGTTGTATCGAATACGAGGAACAAGGAGGAGCCCTAAAATCCCATCGAAATTCTCCCTACAAATTCCCACCTTAATTTTTCTTTATCGCCCAAAACCCTAAAAAGCCTCTGTAGTATTAACCTTATAAGTCGATCCTAAATAACTTCTTTCTGAGAGAATGAAACTTATTACTATTAAGAGCTAATAATATTCCTGAGTAGCTCAGATTTATTTCCATAGTACTAAAAATTGTCCCCCCTTCAAAATTAATAGTTGTTTCCTAAAAAGGACTCCTTTGTAAGATGTGCCCCTTAGAACGATATATATTTTCGTATACCGCAAATTTAGTCGTTTGCCCCGCAACCCTATATCTTTGATTAGTTATCCCCTCCCCCTATCTCCTAGCATCTCACAGTAATTTGTTGCTTTCTACGTCCCCTTTCATTGTACGGAAAATTAAAACTAAAAATTATAAAGTGAGTTGGGTCGTAAGGGAAACGCATAGAATTGTTAAATACCTTATTATCTTCTCTTACCTTCTCCGAAATTATACTTCATTGGCTATAGGAATTTTTAGTCGCTCTAAAATTTCAACCTATAATTTTAAACCTAAAGTTTAATTATCTGTTATCGATTAGAGTTACACCAATCGTAAAACTTTTTTTCATAAATGGTAACTCAGTTGTTGGTCATGTAATCCGCTATTTCTTCATTTTCAAGTGAGAATCCCTTATTAACCTAAGACTGCGCCTTTTACCTAATTCTCCCACTTGGAATCTGAGCTGGTATGAATTTACAGTAGATTCCAATTCCGGTACATCGTAGTATCACTTATGTAGTTTTTTTATGATTTTGGAATTTGAGCGTTAGAATTCGAATACTAAAGTTACCTTTTAAAATTTTGTTTCTTTATTGTGTTTTTGTTGCTTTGACCCTAGGAAGGTATGGAACCCAACATTTTTTATAATTGATTTAGTTGAATTAAGACTATGGTGGCGAAGTGCATAAATTCTCTTTGTCTAAAAGACATTAATATTACAAAATACAATCTATTTGCCTGAAAATTCAACAGCTTGTTTGTAATTTTTTCTCTCTGTTGACTAAAAAATATTTTGTAGTTAAAATTTCAATTAATATTGGAAAGTCGTCTTTTTCCGTTAAATTCGACTGTTTTTCTTTAAAAACTATAATATTTTTTCCTCTCTTTTAAAAATCAATTTTTGTGGGTTGAAGATTCTTCCTGATAATTAAAAATTTATCTTTTTGGTTGTATATTTAAGTATCATATTACATTATATTATGTTATAGTATATTTTATTATTATTATTATATAAAAAAAATTCTTACTAAGCATTCTTTTATAGAATGTGTAGTTTTTTTAAAATAAATTTTAGACAAACGACACAAGTTATGAAAAAAAATCAATAGATGAAAGTTGCTCATGCAAAGAAAAGTAAAACTTATCCAAATTTGTCATTAATTATTTATTAATATGACACTACTTAAATACAATAAATTTATAAAAAAAATGTTTTTTATGTAACATTTTTGTATAGTGTTTTCTTTTCTACCAGCTCTCTTTATGAGGATATAGGTGGATCAAATTCACTTTTTAAGTATTTGTTTTTGCACTAAGAAGGACAAGTGGGTAAAAGTGACATTTTATTTTCTTAGAAGAACCAAATAAATTTTTCTATGATAGAATTCAGAATATAAAATTCCAAAATAACTTTAGCATATCTTCTCTATATCTTGAATTAGAATTTAAACATTATTCTATTCTTTGGCAATTATAAAAACCCGTTTATCTGCATTGTCAATATCATATTGTGTAAAAAATGGTTTTTATTTGACACGTATGTTATGTGTCAATAATTAAGTCGTAAGATTAAATTTTTTGTTGTAAAAAAGCGAATTTTAAATAAAAAGAATATTTTTAAAAAAGTTTCCTCTTGTGTAACTATTTTTAGAATCGTAAACGTTGACAACTGTACTACACAATATTATCTGCATTTATGGCTCTAATTAGCATCCGAGATGACTTTATGATAATTAAATGACAGTGACATCATTAGAGCATTTGTTAACGTAACTACTACACTATTAAAAATTGCTTTCAGAAAAATTATAAAAAACACGAAAGATTATTTCTGAACAAAGTTGTTCAAGAAAAATTTAAAAAAAGTTGAATCCTCAAACCGGGAGAAGATAAGTGTTTAATCAAACAGTAGCATTTTTATCTAAGAAATAAGACATTTCTACTAATCAGATGAATTTTTAAATAATGAATACGACTTTAAAAAAATGAATTTTTATTCGAAGAAGATTTGATTTTGACTTTGTGACATCAAAATATAGGTTTCAAACAAGAAGTAAATCTTCGACTCTTCTACTTGGATTTTCCACCTTTCAATTTTTAATGAAAGAAGACAATTTTTTAAAAAACCCACAACATTCTACCATGAATCAAAACAATTATAATAAATTGTTTATACACTTACTTTTGTAAACCGAAATTAACTATTACTTTATCCCTATTGCAAATTGGACAAAATGCCAGAAAATTCAGAAAACGCATCTTTCTAGTACTATTCAAATGAAATATGATTATTAATAATAAATTATTTAAACAATTAATTTTCCTGACGCTACTTAATAACACAGGCCAATAAAAAAAAAGTGTCTGTACTTTGTACCAGATCAGTTTATCCTTATGTATTTCGGGCTGCTGAATCCGAATCCGACGTCAGAATTCCCCTAGCCTAGGGGAAATGTGTTAAATCTAAGGTTTTCTGGGTTCTCTCAACGTCTTTTCTTTGGCCTAGGAAAAACGATAAAAATTTGACAAAAAAATCCGACTCTAGCCATGAATGTAACGAAAGAGACTGAATGGACACCTAGCATCATATGCAATAATTGCTATAGCATGATACGTCATAATAAAGAAAAAAAAAAGAAATTATGTTCACCGAAGATATTGAGTAAATCTCTGAATAAAAAAGATTGCTATTTTTCTAAAGCTAACTTCTTTGGGCATAACAATTCGACCACAAACAATATGTACTATGCAAATGTTTCCAGCGTCATCAAGCCGTCTCTCTCATGTAATAAATAAGTCGATAGTATCGAAGAGTTTCAAAATACCGAAAAAGTCGCAAAAAATGTTATTTCTTCACTTGAGCAAATATTAATTGAAACTTTTTCAGTTGAAGAATATGAAAGTGACGATTGCACACACGACACTGATAATGGCAACAGTGGAGATGACTTCATTCCTAAAGGAGAACAAAAGCCACCCGAACTCTACACGCAAAAAGAATTGAATGACCTTATTAGAAACTTAGGTTTGCATGAAGATGCTGCTGAATACTTGGCCTCAGAATTAAAAAAAGAAAGAAATTTGTTAACAAAAGGTACTAAATCCACCGTTTACCGAAGCAGAGAAAAACATTTTCTGAAGAACTTCTCTCGGCACACTGATTTAGTCTGTTATTTGATGAATGAACTAAAACTAAATATTTATAAAGATTCTGAGTGGAGGCTTTTCATTGACTTTTCCAAGTGAAGTCTTAAAGCAGTGTTGCTTCACCATAAAAATAAGCTTGCATCAGTACCAATAGCCCACTACACTATACTGAAGGAAGAGTACATTAATCTTAAGAAGGTTTTGAGTCTGATTAAGTATTCGGTACATCAATGGAAGATCTCTGGAAATCTGAAAACTGCAACTATACTGTTAGGCTAATAATCAGGTTCCACTAAATATTCCTGCTTTTTGTGCTTGTGGGATAGTAGAGATCGCGAGCAGCACTTGACACACACAAAATTGCAAGAATGGTCATCTTTTAAACCTGGTTTAAACAATATATTATACGAGCTATTGGTTGAGCCTACAAAAATTATTCTGCCTTCTCTTTATTACAAACATGTTTTGATAAAACACTTAATTAAATTACTAGAAAAAGAATGTTTTACATATCTAGTTTCCAGGTTTATCCGAAGCCAAAGTAAAGAAAGGAGTTTTTGATGAGCCTCAAAATCGGCAAATGTTCAAAGACAGTGAATGTAGTAAAGATATGCTTCAGAAATAGCATGAACAAGGTTGTTTGATGAACTTTAAACTGCACTTCCTTCACTCACATATAGTTTACTTCTCTGAAAATCGCAGCAATAAAAGCGTAGAATAGGGTGAACGCTTCCATCAAGACATCAAAGAAATCAAGCGTCATTATCAGAGACGATGGGATGAGCATATGATGACAGATTTTTGCTGGATGTTAAAAAAAAGATGTTAAACGCAGAGGAGAAGAACGTTAAAGAAAACAGTTACGTAAATCTTTATTAGACAAAAGAACTAGAAAACATAAAGAAAGCTAAATAAATTTTTCTTTTACACGCGGCGCTTGAGGCTACAGACTAGCATTTATAGCGCTCTCGATCTCTCGGAGAATTCTTGGCGCGTCATTTGAAAGAATTAAGTAGTCGATAAATGTCCCTATTAGTACGTTGCCAGTTTAAAGTTACACATTAAAAGAAAAAATCAAAATGAATATATCAACTTATATAAAAAAGAAACGGAATTTATATTTCGGTTTTGTGATAAGTGTTTTGTAAACCAGTCTAACCTGAAAAGGCGCATAAAACAACATCATGGATCGCAAACGACTTTTTCTTCGATACGCCGTTATATACACTGTTAAAAATGTTTGGAATTCTACAACACTTTGACAAGACTTCTACAATTCAAGCACGGCGTAAAATTGCCAGCATAGTGTTTGAATGACGAAATTGCATTACATGAATTGTAAGTGTTATAAATCGAGAAGACACCGCGATTCCAGGTGGATTTATGGATAGTAATATTGTAGCGTTGTTAAAAGTTATGTGACAATTCAATCTACGAAATAAAAGTAGGAGCCTTTTTTCGAACAAAATTATATGTTTCTTTCGTCCAAAACTCTGTCTCTTTGCCTTAGGTATTTCGGTGAAATGAGTTTTGGGGAAAATGAAATTTTGAATAAATGAATACCCACAACGTGGTACTGCGAGTTGGTGGATCAGTGACCCTAACCTTGGCATATAGAGGTACTGCACTTAGGCCTGCTATGCGTAATAGGAACACGTTGCGGCTTATTGTTGCCATGTTAACGGGTTGTCGCTTCGTGTTCCTCTCAAGCGTCCTAGCGCAAGCGCAGCACGTCTGCATGCTCAAGTTGGGATCACTCTGGTGGATGCCAAGCGGATATAAATGTGCTTATGGCAGGGATTTAAGCGCAAAGGAAATAAATGAAAGTAGATATAAACGCTTTTCCAGTATATTTAATAAGCTTTTTCTATATTCTTGCATACTAATTTGTTTACAGAAGCACCATGTCGTACGAAAAAATCGAGAAAGGGTCAAGAATCGTTTTCTCAAGATGCTGTTCCAGTTAAAATAAGTAAATCAGAAAAAAAGTTTGAGATTCACAAATTTGTAAAAACTACAACGCACCTCTTATGCTAGGTGAAATTGGCAAAATTTGATCGTTTCTGCGCAATTAACCACTCACTGAAGACAAACTGAAAAATAATTGGAAAGCATTTAAACATTTTGATTTTTTTACATGCAGCATCATCTTCCTTCTTCCCCTCTACGTCATTTTGCATGCATGTAATTATTTTAAGTTGCTAATTTATTTATAATCTGTTCTTGATTAACTGTAATTTGCCTTATGAATGAAATATGACGGCCAAAACCATGCATATTGCAATATTTTATTTTAATTCAATAATTAAAATAATCTTACTAGGAATAAAGCGTATTTTAATTTGTTATTAAAAAAAACTATTAAAAATAGCCAAATAATTTTTCCAAAGAGCACAAGCTACGAACAAAATAAATAGCCAAAATTTATTCACCTGGAAAAGAGCTACAAATTTTTCATTTATTTATTTTTTTTTTTTAGATGCATAGTTTTCGTTTAAATCATGAAAAATAACTATTGGCAATAAAAATAAAAATTGTTTAACCTTCTTATTATTAATGAGAATGTAATAAAAAAAACTTTTTAAAAAAAAGGACATATGGTAGAATAAAATTTTATTTCACAACATTTTTCGACCAAATTATTTCTACAAATTCGCTTAAAACTATCTTACGTTTAGATGCTTATTTTTAGCCCGAATCGTGAAAAATAACATTAAAATGAAGAAAATAATAATTTTTTACACCCTCATCAGAGAAGGTAGTAGATTTGCGTAAAATTTGCCTCGCCCCTTCTTTTTTGTCAAATTTTCACGTTTTGAGACCCTCTGAATCCAAAAAATCTCTGTATTATTTGTTTTTAATTAATATTTTTATATGATTATTCTTATTATTGTTAAAATATTCTTCTTTTTTTTAAGAAATTTTGTATCTTTTTGATCAAAAGTAATAATATGTTTTGGAAACGGATACACTTATTTTGTTTAATTTTCGTTTTTTTTTTTTTTTTTTTTAATTTATTAACTATTTTATTTTTTCCCGAGAATTCATCATTTTTGGTTGAAAATACAATTACTTGTTTTAATGTTTGTTTGAAATCTAATCGTCTCAAATGAAAATTAAACTAATCCTCATGCAATGGATAATTTATGTTTTCTGTGAGAAATTCTACTATTTGTTTGAAAATTTACGTATTTCCTTGAAAATTCATGTTTTTAGCAGAAAATTAATTCTCTTGATTACAAATTCACCTTTTTGTTTATCTTGGTTATAACGAATGTTACAATATTATAAATTAAAAATTTCACCAAAATAATACACACATTACAAAACTATAACACAATTAACAATTTATAAGTATAAAAAAAGGTATGAAAAATAATTCGTTGAATATGTTGGCAATATTATATTCAATATGCTTGTAATACCAATACATTGTTTAATTACAAACCACTTTTTCTGTAAACAGTTGTTACTTTTATTCTCTTTTAAGCTATAAATTAGTTACTTTTCAAGTGCATCAGTCTCTGCCAGTGATAGAAAAACAAATTTAATGACAGTTTTTATACACGCGCTATTTGTTCAAGAAAATATAATAAACTTTACACTTTAATAGTGATTTTTTGTTTTTTAAAATTAAGAAAATACAGTTTAGTTTTTTTATATAATGTTATTTTGGAAATTTTCATACACTTTAACTTACAGATTATTTTCATCAATCACAGAAAAATTTATCAAAGTTCAAATTTAACAATATGACAGCGATTTGTTTTAAAGTATAAAAAGAAATAAGATTTATATTTATTTAAAAACTTTTTTAGTTTGAATGAAAAAAGGCTACAATATCAAATCAATAAAACTAAAAAATTATGTTTGAGTAAAGTACTATTTAATCTCGAAACAATCAACTCCTATCGCGATTACGGGATTCTTATATCTTGAAATTAGCGATGTTACGTAATGAGTTTCAGATGTGATACAAACTGGAAATGCCAATTTCAAATATTTGCTTGATTATTTCATTAGCGCCGTCTTCAGTGTGCCAATGTTCTTGATTCCGCTATACAATATCTTTGTTTTCATCTATTTATTTATTTTATTTTTAATAATTATTACGGTAATTTAACCGGTTGTGGGCACTCCTGCATAACTTTTGACAGTGAGCATAATCAGCTGATATGACAATTGTCATTTGTATTGCGTTCAAAGTGCGATAAATTAAAGTAAATATTAGCAAAAAGATTAGTATTATGTATATTTCTTAAAGAAATCCAATATGTTTTGTGATTTTTTATGGGTTTGATCAAAATTTTGCAAACGAAAAATTTGCTGGTCATTTTTTGGCAGCTCTGAATTTCCCAGTTGTGGGCACCAATATTTTACCGGTCGCGGACACCCAATATTTTTTCGCTGAAAGCATGTGTTTAGCCAATAAACTATCAAATATCATTGTTTATGTTAACATACCCACCCTTCTGTCGGGGTCCAGAATAACCTTAACTCTAAAGAATTAAGTTAAGCAAGCAATCCGCTAAGCGAGCAGCTTCAGAAACATCAATGAAACCGTCATCTAAACACGCTAAGGCGAAGAAGGCTCCATCATCATCAAACAACACTTGCAAACATTGCAATTCCGATGCAAACGATGAATAATTTGATGTTAAATTTTTTTTTCATTTTTATGTTCATTTCATTTTTTCTGCTCTGAAGGCTTTTTTGTTCTTTTTCGTTATTTTTTGTGTCACTAAAGGCTTTGTAAGAAAATAAATTTCTTTTTCTTCATATTTAGTGTCGTTTTACTTTATATTTTCCCACTTTAAGGATATTATCCAGAGGTGTCACAACTGGTTAAAAAAATTTTAGTTTAAAATTGATTAATTCACAGAAAGTATAATAATATTTTTTTCTTTTTGACGGAATCAAATAAGCTATGTTTCCATTAGTTACATAAGGTCTCTAGCTTTCCATTGATATACATATGTCTGCATAAATATCAAGTTGGTCAAAAAATACGTCTAAAATAGCTAACTGTGTCCACAACCGGTTAACTTTGCCCACAATAAATTTTGCTTCCAATATCGGCGTTAATGATTTTATGAATATCTTTGGTTCGTTTCTAACAATATTTTCTGCTCGATCAAGTATAAATATCACTCGCTTATCTATTTCTGTCAGTGTTAGCAGCCTAGCGTCCTATATTTTTATCAAAGAGCTAGTATACATTACATATTAGGAAACGTAGTTTTAAATGATTATAAGCTGCTCCTTACGAGATTTTTAACGTGTCAGTTTAATCCGCGAAAAAGGAAAATGAATCTCTTCTTAAGTGCCCTTGTGCTTATCTTTACGATTTTCTCAGACGAAATTCGTAAGT